>PVKE010008423.1:25686-47870 GCA_004027555.1 Craseonycteris thonglongyai | reverse complement strand
ACTGTCTAATTGTTACCAACCAATGTAACCTCATCAAATTTAACAATAAATTTAAAAAAATAAATAAATAATAATAATAAAATAAATCTTAAAAGAAAAGAAACCAAGAAAATCTTACTGGGAAATAGAGTACTTTTAGAAACTGAGCATTTTGACTGTTTTATTTGAAGAGAAACAATGTCTTTCTCTTTGTAAAAAAAAAAAAAAAAGTGATGCATAAATGGTAGTTAAAGAATGGAAATAAAGGTGTTAAATAATGGATTCTGAGAGCTAATTCTTGGTGATAAGCACATAATGCAATGTATAGGCAATGTAATGTAGAATTGTACACCTGGAAGCAATGTAATTGCTATGAACCAATGTCACTCCAATCAATTTAACAATTAAAAAAAAAAGAAAGAAAGAAAACAAATTTTTCTCCCTGAACTTTTCAATGAATAATTAAAGGCTTTGTAACTTTTGTTGTTGTTGTTGTTTGTCATTTGACAGAGAGAAAGACAGAGAGAAGGGGGCGGGCCCAGAGTAGTCCCCACAGCTGTATATCATCAGTTTTACCATAGTTTCATTCCACACCGGTGAATGTGGGGCCGTGAAGGGCGGGAACCGAACCAGGGGTCTCCCGCGCGGGAAGCGTGCCTCAGTTCAGCATATGGGTCTACACGGGCCAGGCTGGGACTCAATCTTCAGTCCCCAGGGAAGCAAGACAGGTGTTCAACCCACTGAGCCATCCCAGCACCCACATTGATACTTTCTTTAAGCTCTGAGGAGGTTGCCAAGGGACAAGATGAGAAAGTTAAATGCAGAAAACCTCTAACATCTGTTGTCTTGGCAAGGCCTGTGGTGCACTTTAAATGTTTTCCCTTCACAGAGAAAGAAACTGTCCACATAAATATCGGTCATGTCTACCGATATGACCCACCAAAACCTCAAAAGAATAAACTGCATGTGCAGAAACAAATGCCCTAGCTTATCCCCCATAGGGGTTCTTTTGCCTAGATCCCCAGTCTCAGGGAGTGAGGTTACCACCCACTTGTCATCCAAATCCAAAATCTTGCTCTCTCTCCCTATCCCCTCGTACCAACTAATCACCAGTTTCTAATAAGTAAACCTCTTTATATATATTTCTGAAATCTTTATTCCAACTGCCTCTTCTTCAGTGTAGGTCCCTTTCTCTTCTTTCCTAGATACTTAGTTCGTCTCCTGCCACCAGTCTTGCCCCGGCTTTAATTCCTTATCCACTGTTGCTAGAGCTATCTTTCTAAAGACGAAAATTGAACATATTTTTACATAAGAGTAGATTCCCTTACACATACGGTAGCTCACTATTAACAGGCTCCTGTCTATTTTCCTGGACCCATTACTCATCACTCTGCCCCTTACATTGCAAAGCTTCAGACATCCTGAACTTAGTAAGTTCTTCAAGGCAGCCACGTTTCTATTCATATTTGATCTCTTTTTTCTTCCTTATTTTTCTCTGTCCTCCTCCTCCTCCTCCTCCTCCTTCTTCTTCTTCTTCCTACCCCCTTTTCACACTTTCATACTGTTCCCATCTCACCCCCATTTCTTCTGCCTCTATGTTCCTCTTTCTTCATCTTTCTCATGCTCAGCTTGGTTCCCCTGACACATCATCTCACGCTATGTGAGAGGTCCCGCTTCTGTCTTCCTATAGCCTACGGCACTCCCCATAGCATATTAAAACTATTTATCTGTTGGCTTTCAACCACCCCTACCTGCCAACTGTAAGCCTTGTGAGCTCTAAACTGTGCCTCTTACTTCTCTGTACCTACAGACTAACACACTACCTGGTACATAATAGGTTTTTCATATATCATTTTTTTAAATAAAAAAAAGTGGTTTAAAGGAATTTTCTGGTTAAGTAAGGTACTCAACGTATTAAATTAGTCATAAGAATTTTTCTATTTTTTTTCTATTTTTTTCATACTTTTTTCTTAAGAGGCTTAAATCATGTACTAACTTCATCTCTGTTATCTACCTATTCACTATTAGAACTCCATCATCAGAACTAAACAACCAAATCCAGGCAACAGCTAGGGGTAGTATGAGCTAATATCTGCAGGCTGGGGTTGAAGACGCAGAGACAAAGCAGATGGTAGCTTTGCTTCCCAACCTCATCTAGTCCAGGTTGATTGATATAAACACAATAAAAAAGCAATGCTTTTTTTTTTCTTGATATGCCAATTATTTCTTCTTAGAAATAAGTAAGTATGAAGAGTAAATTTACAACTAGAATTTTTCAAAGAGGTCCAGCCAGCAGAGTACCATAATTTAAGACAGTAACAACAACAATAACAACAAAAAGATGTAATTCATGCTTTAATAAGTTTGACTTTAAAAAAATACTGTAATTTAAAATATGACCTAAACATAGGAAAAGAATTGAGAAAATTCTCCCTGGGGCCAAGAGGCATCCAGACAGTTCATTCTCTGCATAATATATTTCAAATGTTATATAATTTAAACATTTTTGTTGTTAGTTTTTTTCCAATTACTTCTTTTAATCTTTTAAAGAGATAGATCACTTTTTATAAACCAAAAGATGAATGATTTTCACACTCCGAAATGTCATACTAACCCATCAAACTGCTGAAAGATGATATATGAGCTCTCTCCTTCATAGGGCTTAAAATCCACACAGGACTTGAGGCGAAACATTTCAAAGGCATAGAGAATGGCTCCTTTGGCATTCAGTTCTGCAGAAATCAGTAAAAATATCAATGAGTGTTCTTTAGACCTTGGATAATGCACATAACACAGTTTAGAGAAAAAGCTACCACATGAAGTCCACAGAAGTCCATTACAGGTTTTTATGGCAGTAAATAGATTCATTGAAAACTAAAGCTGAAAAATTATCTGTGGGCATGAACATCAAGGGCATACTTTTAAAGATTTATTTTTATTGTTTTTGACAGAGAGAGAGAGAGACAGAGACAGAGAGAAGGGGTAGAGCCCAGAACAGTCTCCATAGTTGAACATCATTGGTTTTTCCACATAGTTTTGTTCCACAGGTGGGTGTGGAGATGCACAGGGCAGGGACTGGGTCGGGGTCTCACCCCAGGGAGAACCAAACTGGGTGCACTCCCCAGCTCAGGATATGGATCCATACGGTCTAGGGCTGGGATTCGATCCTTGGTCCCCAGGGCTGCAAACTGAGCACTTAACCCACTGAGCCATCCCGGCTTCCCCAAGGACATACTTTTAAAAAAATGTAAATAAACCTACAAAGGAAGAATACACATATGTAGTTTTCATATTACATGGCTGTCCGGAAGGTATCCAGCATGTAATATAAAAAAATAGAGGAATTTTTGGATGGATTTTTTTCTGGGCAGCCCTTGTATGTGTATGTGGCTAAGTAAAATCATAAAATAACTTCCCTACTTTCTCTTTTTCCCTTTCCTCCATTCAAGCAGAGATTCTGGGCCAATTGCCTCAGGAGAGTCACATGGCTCTCATTCACATGGATAAATAAAGTACCTTGAAGAGAAGCAATGAGAATGGTTTTCTTAACACAGTCTAAAAAGACATCCCTGCTTGCTGGAAGAAGAGAGCAGTGCAGAGAGGTTTGTGGATTCTGAAAGCATAAATACATATGTTGTGTTTTGTTGCAAGACCCCTAGAGACGTGGTGAGGCTAGACAGGCAGCATTGCAGACAGCCTTAGAAAAGATTGTTGTAACCCAAGTTTGGAACCGAAGCAGCAGAATCCTAATCAACCTGAGGGACAAGGACAATAGATGCCTACTAGTAACCTATGTGGACCAATGATCAAGGATCAAATGTGTTTCCTTTCACCCAGCATGCTCACACCTTGGTGTTGCATTGTACAGATGGGGCAGGGAAGAAAGATGCTCCAGAGGAGTAGAGGTTACCGTAGGCTACTTTGTGTGTGTGGTTTTTCTCTCCCATGGCCTGATGGAAGGTAGGTCTCTAAGTTAAAAATAAAGCTAAATCAGGGAGATCAGGATGGCTCAGTAGTTGAGCCCTTGCCTCACAATCACAAGGTCCAGGGTTTAATTCCCAGTCCCAGCCTGTGCAAACCCCATATGCTAAACTGCAGCACAACTGGTAACCACCAGAATGGCTCAGGGTGAAGGTGAGGCCTCTGGTTCAGTTCCTGCCCTGCTCAGCTCCACATCCACCTGTGTGGAATGAAATCATGTCACAACTAGTGATGTGCAACTATGGTGACTGCTCTGGGCCCTCCTTCCTTCTCTCTCTCTCTCTCTCTCTCTCTCTCTCTCTCTCTCTCTTTCTCTCTCTCTCTCTCTCTTTCTCTCACCTTCTCTCAAAACAATAAAATAAAATAAATAAATAAATAAATAATAAAGTTAAGTCATATGAAATTAAATTATACTTCTTGCATGTATGGTTTTGTGCATTCTCTCATGGAGTGTGTAATTCTTAGCAGTTTATCAACTACTTATTTTACATTATCCTGGCCCTTATTTTATTTGATAAACTACCAAGTTGGAGATTCCACAGTTCCTATGTCATAAGATCATACCAAGGTCATTGAGGAAATACTCATTGGAATAGTCAGGAAATTAATTGTGGAAACAACACAACTAATAAGAAGAGAGTTTGCTTTGCAGAAAAGCGTAAGGGGAAAAGTTTGATTTTATTGAAGTCACGTTGCCTATAAGGTTGTGTTGCTTTTGTTATCCTCAAGCCAAATAGTGGGAGTGCTAAGAGTGGTTAATTCCAAAGTCACATCATGTCTGACCTCCTCAGACCTGAATAAGTTGTACAAAGGGAATTAAGCAATTTTGTAAATACTGTCCCAAATTATTCAAAAGACAAAAAAGACAAAAAAAAAAAAAAAAAGGAATAAAACCAACCACTTGAAGCCTATTACTCCACCATGAAATTATCCCTGAGTATGCCTCTTTTGAAAGTCACACTTGCTATTTTGTGTGTTGTCTTTACATAAGTGATCTGGCTCCTTTTAGGATGCTGTTAGCTCTTTGTTAGGAAGCAGCTTATCTTTTGCCTCATTCTATTCCTAGTTCTCAGTTCTTCTCTATACCATGACATAGTAAGCTTTCTACAGTTCTGTCTTAATGCCCATGTTAATTCAGAAAACCACTAGCCATCCTTAACCTTGGATCAACCAATTTATTTATTTATTTTTTTGTAAATTTATTTTATTGTTTGAAAAAAGGTGAGAGGGAGACAGAGAAAAGAGAGGAGGGCCCAGAGCAGTTTCCATAGTTGTACGTCGTTAATTGTGACATAGTTTCACTTCACACAGGTGGATATGGGGCTGTACTGGGCGGGAAATGAACTCAGGAGCTTCCAAATGGGAGGCGAGAACCTTCACTTCCATCTGGTGGTTACCAGTTGTGCCGCAGTTCAGTATATGGGTTTGCACAGGCTGCGGCCAGGAATTGATCCTTGGACCATGTGGTTGCAAGACAAGCGCTCAACCTGTTGAGCTATTCCAGTATACCCAGGATCAACTAATATGAAAAGAGTTAACTTCAGACACCAATGACTTCACATATTAGAGGATGAACATAGGAAGGCTAATTATATTCAGTTTAAGACTCTTTTGACAGAGTTTCTGATCCGATAATGGTAGAGGGGCTTGAATCTGACTAACCCTCTCACTGATAACAATAATAAACTTTGGGGGGAAATTAAGAAACTGTTTGAATGCACTGGAAAATGACTTAAACAGGTAGAAATTGTAGGAGAGTTTATTCTGAAAAGGAAGAACTATCATTAGTTAAGATTCACATTTATACAGATTTTTGCATGAGGGCACACCCTACCCCAATTCTTTTAGTACAAGGAACAGACCACTCAAGCATAAATTTGCAGTTGTATTTTCTTGACATATCTACCACAGGAAAGAGTTTGGGGATGCCTGAGTGGCTGAAAATCAAGGGAGGAAATCTTGGAAAGGAAAGAGCAATGATTGATTGTATAAAGGGAGAATGGGGAAAGTTGGGGGGGGGGATGGCTGGTTGTCCCAAAATACGTGTATAAACACCTCTCCAGTATTTGTCTGACCCATGAACTTTGCGTAAATGGGAGAAGTCTCCCAAGTGGTTAGTGGAAAGTAGCAGGTGGAAGGCTGATTAAATTAAATATAGATATCTCAGCTGCTTCCCACCATAGTGGTGAGAAAATTTGGAGTTTGAGTCATGCCAATTAGAGGACCTGAGAAAACTCTTGGGCATTCTATTGAAACTCCAAAGAGTCCACGTCTTAAAAGTAAAGACTATGTCCCAGCATAGAGGGATGTGCTTTGAGAGAAGGACAAAATCAAAAAACGTTTCCACAAATCCAAGACAATCAGTACATGATTTATTACTCTAACACAAATTAACACTACTCAGGGAAGAGTAACAGTGCAGAATCTCTAAAATGTAATACTTACAATGTCTAATATATAACCAATAACAACAATCACTTTGACCTCTTTAATGTTGATAGAATAATGCCCCAAAAACTGCAGAATACAAATTCTCTCAAGTGTACATGTAACATTCACCAAAATAGATCCTAAGCTAGACCACAAACTATGTCTCTGTAAATTTTAAGAGATTGAATTTGTATGGCCTATGTTCTCTGATCTCAACAAAAACTTGAAATCAATAATAGACTACTTAGAAGATATCCAAGTACTTGGAAACTTAAAAATATACTTCTGATTGACCCATGGATTCTTTTAAAGAAATCACAATAGAAATTAGAAAATATCTCAAATAAATTTTAATAAAGATACAACATATCAAAATTTGTGGAAATCAGTAAAACTAATGCTTCAAATAAAATTAATAGGTTTAGATGCCATATTGTAGCATTATATGATAAAAATGATTTAAAATCAATAATATAAATTTCCACCTTGAATATAAATAAAAATGAGCATATTAAACCTGATGTAAGTAGAAGAAAGGAAATAATAAAGATAAGAACAGAATTCAACAATGCATAAAGCAGAGAAGCAAGAGAAAATTAATGTCAAAAATTGAACCTTAGAAACCATTAATACAATCAAATAAATATGCTGCTTAAGAAAAGGCAAGTCACAGACTAAGAAAACATTCACTGTATATAACATCTGACAAAGGACTTTGTCTATACTATATGAAGTTCTACAAATAATGAAAAGACAATACAACAAAATGTCATAAAAGTTGAACAGATACTTTATAAGAGAAGACACCCAAATGGCCAAAGCACATAAAAATGTGCTGAGTCATTAGGAAAATGCAAACTAAAATCACCATGTCATACCATGTCACAGTAACTAGAAAGGCTACAATTAAAAAGATAATACCTCCAATGTTAGTGAGAATATGAAACAAAGGGAACACTTGTATAGTTAGTGAGAATAGAAAATGGCACAGCCTCTTTGAAAGATTGTTTGGTATTTTCTTATAAAGTTAAATATATGCATTTACTATATGATCAAGCAACTCTATTCCTAGATATGTACCCAAGATAAATAAAAAAAATATGTATCTGCACAGACTTGTATAAGAATGATCACAGCAGCTTTCTTCCTAGTAGCTCAAACTTAAAAGAACAAAATGTTTACCCACAAGAAAATGGATAGGGGGAATCCGGGATGGCTCAGTGGGTTAAGCGCTCACTTTGCAGCCCTGGGGACCGAGGATCGAATCCCGGCCCCTACCCGTGAGGACTCATATGCTGAACTGGGGAGTTCCCCCAGTTCGGTTCTTACCCAGGTGAGACCCCAGCCCATTTCCTGCCCTGTGCAGCCCCATGCCCACCTGTGGAATGAAACTATGTGGAAAAACCGATAATGTGCAACTATGGAGACTGTTCTGGGCCCTCCCAATTCTCTCTGTCTCTGTCTCTGTATCTCTCTCTCTCTGTCTGTCAAAAACAATAAAAATAAATCTTAAAAAAAAAAAGAAAATGGATAAACAATTGCAATATATTCATACAAAGGAATACTACTGAGTTGTAAAAAAAAAAAAAAAAAGTTAACAACTGATGCACAACAATATGGAAAAAAATTTTAAAACCATGTTAAGCAAAAGAAGCCAGATACAAAAAGGGGACATATCATGTGATTCTATTTATCTCTAAATCAGTTGTAAATCAGGTAAACTGATCTATTGAGAGAAAAATTAGAATGGTAGTTGTCTCTTGGTGAGTGGGGATGGGGATTGGCTGGAAATAAGCACACAGAACTTTCTGGAGTGATGGAAGTGTGTGTTACATAAGCTTATGCATTTATCAAAATCCATTTGCTTGTACGTTATGTAAATGCAATAAAGGAATTACATACAAATATTGAACTCTAATTATTATGATTACTTTTTGAAATGGTATGGGCTCAGGTATCTGAACTTCTTTTAACTGTGAAGTTGATTCTCATGCAATGCTACTTGACAGCTACAATAGTATTTTGACTGTTCCTACCTTACTTCAGGCCACCTGTCTTCAATCTTGCTCTCCATTAATCTGTCACCCACCTTGTAGCTAAAGAGACCTTACTACTCAAGGTGTGGCCAGGTGACCAACAACAGCATCAGAGTCACCTGAGGGAATGGTAGACATGCTGAATCTTTGGCCTCATCCTGACCTACTTTGCATTTTAAGAAGCTCCTCTGGGGACCCCTATGCACATTAAAGTCTGAACAGCACCAACTTACACATCACAGAAGCCTGGCAAAGGGTGAAAAAAATATGAAGTGAAGGCAGTGGTGCCTGGCACATAACAGAGATTCAATAAGTACATCTTGGTCTTGATGAGAAAGGGTAGCACAGGTACGACAAACAGGAATAAAAAAGGTCATAGGAAAAAAGAACTTTCAAGTTGATGTTTCTTAAATCACGTTCCAATAAATATGAGTGCTTCGTGAATTTGCAAGTGTGCTGGCAAAACTGGGGGGAGACAACGCAACTCAAATTTCCATGAACTAACTGAGAACAGCAGCACTTGTTTATAGCTCGCTCTTCTCTGCATGAGGAGCAATGCTGGTAACACTGATGGAAAACATGGGGACACAGTCCACGTCACCAGAGAGTGGAATCCTAGAGGCCCATTGAGATTGAGCCGCTGCTCCTAGCTTCCCTTCTCTAATCTTCCTCTGTCTACCCGATGGGCCTCACAGTTCATCGTTGTGGCTGCTCACCTTTCAGCAGCCACTTAGGGTCAGCAAGTGTCCACACCTGGCTTCTAATATTTATTTATTACCCCCAAGCATTATTTCCAACAATAAATAAAATATAATTTGGCCCTTTATGTTCAGAGAGAAAAAAAATCAAATTTATTACTACTGAGGGACAAGGACTACAGCCATGTTAAATATAAACTTTTCTGTTTCTTAATAATGTGGCATGCTTGTCTTATAATGAAAAGGGAAGATCAGTCTGTTGAAAAGGGTGTCCTCATACCATATTAAGATTCACCTCAGCAAACTTATTTTAAGTGCAAATTTTTCATTGCTATGATGCCAAATTAAAGTTCATTTTGTTTTTATTCTTTATGGTGCTTCTGGTCTTATTAGCATGTTCATGTTCTGCCTTTTGCAAATTATTATTTTATACACTGTATCTCAGGCTGGTGAAACTGTGGTAGCTGTGACGTAATATCATGCCTTTCATCCCAGGAGACAAAGAATCATCAGGGCTTGGAAATCATCATAGACTTTGGTGGTTACTCCCAATCTGAAGCCAATGAACGGGAGGCAGGAGAGAAACAAGAGTTAAACCCAAAGCTCCTATTTACCCAGATTGTCCGCCAGAATGTACGGAATGGGAAACTTCCACCTGGCATTGGGGTCTCTCAAGCCATTTCTGGAGTTCTGTGAAAACAAAGCAAAGATAACTAGAAAGGCTGTTTCTCAAATTCTCCTCGGCCTCCTCTTTCTCTAAACTCTCACACCACAAATAATCTGTCATATAATTCAACAATTTAGTAGCACTTCTCTTCTGACTGTGAAGTGATAGTCCATTATTGACAATGTGAAAAATTCAGAGAGATTATCAAGAATAAAATAAATAAAACCTGCAATTTCCTAAAACTAAAATAGCCACCTTAAACCTAATGGTATCTTTTCTTATTAGGAAATTGGGTGGACAAGCAATTAAAGACTCTTCTGTACTGTTTGCCCATTTTTTCATCTGTTTTTGTCACTACCAACCATAGTGGAGGTCCTTGTGGGTACAGATTACAGATTGCATTCATTCATCTCCTCTGAAATGCCCACTGGGGCTCGATCCCAGGGCACAGCCAGTCCCGAAAGGTATTATTGCTGATTGGCAGTACTCACCCGCAGGAGGATGTCGCCTTGAAAGAGGTCCAGCCCTGCAGCTAGATATGGATTTGAAAAAAGGAAATATTTGAATGAGCATTACTAAAAGGATTCTCTTACAGTAAAATGCATCCTTTCCAATTGTAAGTCTTTATGTGGTGAGACTCTTTTTGAAACAATGCAAAAATTTCCTCTAATTCACTGGGTATAAATTGCACAAAAATACATATTGTCACAGCCTCTGTTTTCACTTTTGGAACAAAAAACTTTGTCCAAGAATTGTGAAAGTGGGCAGTGAGTTAGAAAGGATCTTTTTGATTATTGACTGCAAACTTCTCATATTTCAAGGGGTGAAACGGAGTCCTGAGACAAGAAGTGGCACATGAGGTGGTCAGGGGTTGCCTGAGCTTCAGAACTCCTGACTGCCCACCCAAGGCCCTTTCTGTTATTAATACCATCCTTCTTCCTGACCCTGGGTAAATGGCTTGATTTGGCTCTTTCCATTGAAAAACACAATATGATTCTCCAAAGCCAAGCAACTAAAACTGTCTCTCATGTACCCATTTCCTACATTTTCTTAATCTTCATAACCCTAACCTACGTATACAATAGCAACACAATTAACAACAGATAGAGGGGATGCCAGGATAGCTCAGCAGTTGAGCACTTGCCTTGCAATCATGAGGTCCAGGGTTCAATTCCCAGCCCCGGCCCATGCAAACCCTGTACACTGAACTGCAGCACAACTGGTAGCCATCATGATAGCTTCACAGAGAAGATTCCCAACTACCATGTGGGAGGCACCCCCGCCCCACCCCACCCCCGCCCCCCAGTTTGGTTCCTGCCTTATGTGGCCCTACATCCATCCACCTATGTAAAATGAAACCATGTCACAACTAATGATGTACAACAACGGAGACTGCTCTGCTGCTCTGGGCCCTCCCCATTTCTCTCTCTCTCTCTCTCTCTCTCTCTCTCTCTCTCTCTCGCTCTCTCTCTCTCCTTCTCTCAAACAATAAAATAAATCTAAAAAGAGAAGAAAAGAAACAAAGATGACAATGACATTACTGTCTGTCCCAACAGCAGTGGGACCCAGGTTTGGGATATTCTTTTCAGTAGAGGCACTACGTGCTGGTCTATCCACACTCACACCTAGGCTTGTTATGAGCAAAAGTAAGCATTTCCTGACACCTCGTCTGGAATAAGAGAGGGCTCTTCCAGAGTGGAATGAATAAGCCCACTCAGACCTTGGCCCCAGTGGTTGGTCAGCACAGATGGGTCACAGAGGGGTGAGAGAGTGCAGCAAGAGGAGCACATCCAAGGAAATACATATCCTTGAAAGCAAGCCTTGATTATTTACTGCCCAGTCTGTTCAGGTAGCATATGCTTGTTAGGTGCCTAATGTGTCCTAGGCATTGTTCTAGAATCCGGGGTGTCCAATCTTGTGGCTTCCCTGGGTCACTTGGAAGAAGAAGAATGGTCTTAGGCCACACATAAAATACACTAACACTGGGATGCTGGGATGGCTCAACAGGTTGAGCGCTTGCCTTGCAACTGCAAGATCCGGGAATTGAATCCTGACCCGGCCCCTGCAAACCTACATGCTGAACTGCCGCTCACAACTGGTAACCACCAGGATGGCAGCAAAGGTTCTTGCCTCCCACAAGGGAGACCCCCAGTTTGGTTCCACCCTGTGCTGCCCTGCCTCCACCTGTGTGGAATGAAACTATGCCCAAAAAATTAGCAATGTACAACTAGGGAGATTGCTCTGGGTCCTCTATCTCTCTCTCACCTTCTCTCAAAAACAATAAATTAATTTTTTTAATGCAGTGTCACTAACGAAGAGCTGATGAGCTTGAAAAAAAAATCACCAAAAAATCTCATAATTTTTAAAAATATTTATTTTATTGTTTTTGATAGAGACAGAGAGAGACAGAGAGAAGGGGGAGGGCCCAGAGCAGTCTCCATAGTTGTATGTCATCAACTTTTGTTCCACACAGGTGGGCGAGGGCCGCTCAGGGCAGGAACTGAACTGAGGGCCTCCCGCAAGGGGAAGCACACCCCAGTTCAGCATATGGGTCCCCACAGGACAGAGCCGGGATTCAATCCCTGGTCCCCGGGGCTGCAAAGTGAGTGCCTAACCCACTAAGCCATCCCGGCTTCCCCAAAATCTCATAATTTTTAAGGAAGTTTACACATTTGTGTTGGGTCACATTCAAAGCCGTCCTGGGCTACATGTGGCCTGCGGACCACAGATTGAACAAGCTTGTTCTTGATGCTGGGAACACAGCAGAGAATAAAGCGAAGCCAGCAGACAGAAGATATTCTTGATTGAGGCGGGAAACAAGTAAATGTAGAGTGTGGAGAGAGTGAAAAGCACAATGAAAAGAAAACAAAGCACACACACACACACACACACACACACACATGCACACACACACTGAAGTAAGGGGAAAAAGAGTGCTGAGGTGAAGAAAGTTTGATATTTTACAAAGGGCGGTGAGGGAAGGCCTCCCTGGGGAGGTGGAATTTTAGCAGAAATCTGATGGAGAGTGAAGTGAAGGAAGAGTATTAAAGACAACAGCAGAGAGAAAGGTCCTGAGGCAGGAATGCCTGGCTGTCTCAGAGCAGTGCTTCCCAAATGTTAGCGTTGGAATCTCCTGAGCACTTGTTAAACATTGATCGCTGAGCCCCACCCCCAGCGTTTCTGAGTCAGTGAGTCTAGGGTAAGCCTTGAGAATTTTATTTCTAACAAATTCCCTGGTGGTGCTGATGCTGCTGGTTAGAGGGCCGTGCTCTAAGAAGAATGGTGTAAAGGAAAGGCTATGAGGTCAAGGTGACTGAAAAGCTCAAGTAAGTAGGAGAGTAGTTTAAAAAGGGGTGAGGGTTGGAGAGCTGGCCAGAGTCAGATTATCTCAAACTTTAAAGTATGTGGGAATCATTTGGGGTCAGACAAAAATAGATAAGCTGATTCTGTAGGTCTGGGTTTGGGGCCCAAGATGCTGCAATTCTAAGAAAGCTTTTAGGTGGAACAGGTAATAATAGCCTGTGGACCACACTATGTGAATCAAGACCTCAGAACCTTTATTTTGTGCTGGATGAGTTGTCAACCAACATTAGTCAGTCAACATTAGAAGACTGGATCAGAGAAGTGGCATAAGCTTATTGATAGTAAGAGAGCTCTGTCTACTTTGTGAAGAATAGCCTGTACAGGGTGAAGGAAGACAGGGACGATCAGTTATGAGGCCACTACAAGGACTAGGCCAGAGATAAGATGGGTTGGACCAGGACAGCAAAACAGAAAGTGCTGAAAAGTCACAAAATGCAATATAATTTGATGGTAGATCTAATAGCATTTGCTGACAGGTGGTGTATAAGGTATGAGAGAAAGTGAAGAGTTGGAGGACCTCTGAGATCAAGCTTAAAGATCTAGAAGAAGGAAATTGCATTTACTGAAATGAAAAAGACTGAGAAGAGCAGGTCTTGAGGTAGAAAGGGTTAACTCAAAATCATGAGGCATGGAGAGATTTCAAAAAATGTCACAATTTTCTCTATATTGTTTTCCCCAAACACTTTGTAATTTCTGGCTACGTGGCTAACCCAATCAATCTCAATACCTTGTTTGAAATGACAGAAAAAGAGAAAGAACCCACATATTAAAGTTTCTTTGTTGGTGTCATAGTCCAGAGAGGGTGGTGGACATGAAGAGTAAGAAAAGACTTGGGGAAGCCGGGATGGCTCAGTGGGTTAAGCGCTCACTTTGCAGCGCCGGGGACCGGGGATCAAATCCTGGCCCCGGCCGGTGAGGAACCATATGCTGAACTGGGAGCTCCCCCAGTTAGTTCTCTCTCTGTCTCTGTATCTCTCTCTGTGTGTCATAAATAAATAAATAAAAATATTAAATGGAATTTACATCTACATTATTTAAAAAAAAAAGAAAAGACTTAAAAGTTGTTTGTTTGTTTTTTACAGCAAAAGAAACCATCAACAAAATAGAAAGTTATCCTACAGAATGGAAGAAGATATTCACCAGTGAGGAATCTGATAAAGGGTTAATATCCAAAATTTACAAGAAACTCATACAACTCAACACCAAAAATAGAAAGAAAGAAAGATAAACAAACAAAATAATAACCCAATTTAAAAATGGGCAGAAGACCAGAATAGACATTTCTCCAAAGAGGATATGTAGATGGCCTAGAGACACATAAAAAGATGTTCACCATTACTAATCTTCAGAGAAATGCAAATCAAAACCATAATGAGACACTATCTCACTCCTGTCTGAATGGCTATCATCAATAAATCAACCAACAACAAGTGTTGGTGAGGTGTGGAGAGAAACTTTGTACACTATTGGTGAGACTACAAATTGGTCCAACCACCATATAAAACACTATGGAGAGTCCTCAAAAAATTAAAAATAGAACTACCTTACGATCTAGTAATTCCACACCTGGGTATTTATCCTAAAAAAATCCAAAACACTGATTTGAAAATATACATGCGCCCCTATATTTATTGCAGCATTATTCCTAAGAGCCATGACATGGAAACAACCTAAATGTCCATCAATAAACAATTGGATAAAGAAGCTGTGATACTTTTAATACAATGAGTATTACACAGCCATAAAGAAGAATAAAATTGTACCTTTTGCAACAGCATGGATGGAACGAGAAGATATCATGCCAAGTGAAATAAGTCAGACCAAGAAAGACCAATACGGTATGATCTCACTTATATATGAAATCTAAAGAACAGAATAAATGAACAATCAAAATAGAAAAAAAAAACCAAAACTTCATGGACATAAAGAATAGTTTATTGATTACCAGAGGGTAAGAGGAAAGGAGTGGGGGAGTAGAAAGAGGGCATCAAATATATGGTGATGGAAGGAAAACTAACTCTGGGTGCTGAGCACACACTGAAACACATAGACAACGTATTGTAGAATTGTACACCTGGGACCAATGTAAATTTACTAACCAGTGTTACCTCAATTAAGTTAAAAAAAAGAAAAAGAAGAAATAGCTATAAGGCAAAAGAACTGTTTTTTATTAGATAAATAAGGATGGGATTAGGAAAACTCTAATTCTAATCCCAGCTTGTTTTAAAGTACAGCAGATCCATTCAATCACTACACCTTGATTGCTTGACTAATGAGAGATCATTTGATGCCTGACTCTAAAGCCTTGAAACCCACTCACCCATTTCCCTCACTCAACCCATGCAGTCATTGCCAAGCTTTTCCAATGAAACATCAACTAGACTGCCTCTCCTGTACCTGAGACAAAGGAGGATAAATTTAACCTTTAGGTACAGCTATTTTTAGTTCTGTAGTCTTCAAATAGCACTGAGCCATGATTCAGAAGATCGGACGGTTAGTGAGCTCCCATCACCACCACCTCAACCACAACAAGCGTCCTGTCCCTTCCTGCAAAATGAAAAGAACACTGCACTACAGAGGGAGACAAATAAATGTGTCATTAGATATGCCAGTTTCGTGAACTGTAGGTGTTTATGACCATGAATATCTCTGTTTCTCGCCAATCCTCACCAAAGATACCCAGAATGTGGAGGATTCTCCCTCGTTTTGGAAGCAGGATAGAAGAGGAAAGAGACATGGTCGCTCAGCTTCTCTCTCCTCTCAGTAATAGATGAGACTGATGGATTTCCTCAAGAAATGTGTTTGTGGACAAGATGTCGAAACAGAGACACCTTTGTACTCTTCTCTAAGGCCCAAGCAAACAGCTGTTAGTAATTATGATGGGCCTGTAAAGGGGCTGGGCTTTTGCCCTTAATTAACTATAACCACAGGCCAGTTCCTTATAGTCTTCTTTAGCAAGTAAGACAATCTTCCTTTTTTCTAGATGGAAACTGACAAAATGAAATATTTATCAACAAAAATCTTACATATTTCCAGGTCCATTAAGCATATGCTGGTTCTAGAAAAGTTGCTCTCACCATCATTCTCCTTCCACATTTCCATTTTTCAGAAATAGCAAATTCTGATGAAGCACCAATAAATAACCCCTCCCCCCCAGCACACACAAACACACACACACACACACACACACACACACACAGTTACCCAATACTGTATTATGAAGGTAATAGCTTTTTCAGCAATTCTATCACAGGATTTGAAATTACTTCAAGGCATTAATAATTTAGAAATTGAACCCACCTAAATTGATTTCTGAGATATCCTTCTGTTCATCAAAATCTGCATCACGTACTGTTTAAAAAGTGGGGGGAAAATTGTTACTAGTCTTGCTGAATAAAAAAGAGAAAACTCAGGAACACTCTCTGTGAATTTCAGTTCATTCTTACCATTTCCTTTAGAAAAATGTTTAATCTGAAAGAAAATAAATATACAGAAAATGGATAATGTATACTAGTATTAATATGTTTAAATACCCAGAAAAGCAGAACTCTACTTACCGAGACAGCTGTTATGTGAGCAAAAAACAAGATGAATGACAGAATGCAAGTGGATCTAGTCCAAGCCATTGTTGCAAGTGAACAGCACTTAGCAAAGACACCTTGTGATAAATGCCTCTTGGACCTTGCCCTGGCTATCATATTAGAAACTTTGACCCTTCATATGTACTATAGCACACTAAAAAAAGGAGTCAATGAAAATGTCATTGACCCTTTTGAGGACAAATACTGAGTTTAACATAAAAGCTCAAGCTCCAGACACCAAGGAAAAGTTTGAAAAAGTTAATATTAAGATAAGCATATAAGGGGAAGCCAGGATGGCTCAGTGAGTTAAGAGCTCATTTTGCAGCCCCGGGGACCGAGGATCGAATCCCGGCCCTGGCCCATGCGGACCCATGTGCTGAACTGGGGAGTGCCCCCAGTTCAGTTCTCTCTCTGTCTCTGTATATTTCTCTCTCTCTCTCTCTCTCTCTCTCTCTCTCTGTCAAAAAATGAATAAATAAATCTTTAAAGAAAAAAAAAGATAAGCATATAAAATCAGTAACACTCCTATAGACCAACAATACCTGTTCAGATAACAGATACTCAGTTTTACAATAGAAATAAAAATAGTCTATAAAATGGATTCTAAAGTACTTAAACCTAATAAAAATTAATTAGATTTTTAAAAGGAAATGTTATAAAGCAATTATCAAAAGACATGAGAGTTTTGATTTATATATACATACATATATATTGTACGTATACAGGTCTGGCAGAAGTAATTCCCCTTTTTTTATGAGCTGGTGATCTATACCAAATCTTTCATTACAAAATCATAAGCATGTGATTCTGTAGCATAACAATATCATACTCAAGCACACTCTGACATTTTAGGTGAAATGTTCAAATGGCTGTCTCTTTTCATGTGAGACAAAGCAGCCTGACAACGTTAATGGCATTACTTCTGCCAGACCCTTCATATATAAACATTAATGAATGAGAAAATTCAATATAATAAAGATGGTTATTATTTTGATATTAGTCTATAAAGTCAATGTTATTACAATAGAAGTCTTAACAAGGTCTTTGTGGAGTTTCACAAACTGACAAACTTCCTGAAATTTTATAAAAGAGTAAACCTACAAAAATAGATAACACAACTCTGAAAAGGAAAAACAAAAAGAAAAAAACTTTCCAAACAGTATATCAAGAATTTTTATAAAGTTATGGTAGAGAGTGTGCTATTGCCAAAAAATAAAAAAATAAAAAAACAATGTGTCTATAAAATAATAGTAAAACAGATGCGAGCATATGAGGGCTGTCCATAAAAACCCAGCCATAAATGCCTCTATTTTTCATATTACATGCCTGGATACTTTCTGGACAGCCCTTGTATATGGAGATTTCGTACATGAGAGAAACCAAAAAATCGAAAGGGAAAACTTGGTCTTTTCAATAATGATGTTGGAACAAAGCATTTCTCTGTGAGGAAAAAGTAAATTCTCATACCATTTACAAAAATAAATTATGGATGGATTAAATGTAAATATCAAAATATAAATTTTGAAAAAGAAAATATAAGAAAATGCCTTTAACTATGAGCTCAGAAAAGATTGCTTAAATATGAAAAAAATAAATTTTGACTACATCAAAATTTAAACTTTTTAATGACAAAAATACAACAATATACTCAAAAGACAAGTCCCAAATGTAAGAAAACTGATATTGCATATATTTGCTGTCCAATATAGAATTAACTTATTCAGGGTGTGTACAGGAATTTCTAAAAATCAATTAGAAAAATAAGAGAGAAGAAGATACTCTAAAAGAAAAATGGGCAAAAAAAAAAATGTATATGCCGGTATATATATATATATATATATATATATATATATATATATATATATATATATATATATATATATATATATATATATAAACACGGGGGATTCTGAGATAGCTCAGTGGTTTCAGTGCTTGTCCCCCAATCTTGAGGTCTGAAGTTTGATTCACAGCCCTCATCTGTGCAAACCCCACATGTTGAACCATGGTGCAACTGGGAACTGCCAGGATGGCTCAGCAGCCCGTTCAGTTCCTACTCCACGTGGCCCCACAACCACTTGTGTGGAATGAAACCACGCCACAATTAATGATGTACAACTATAGAGACTGCTCTGGGCCTTCCCCCCTTCTTTATCTCTCTCTCTCTCTCTCTCTCTCTCTCTCTCTCTCTCTCTCTCTCTCATCTTCTCTCAGAAAGAAAGAAAGGAAGAGAGAGAGAGAGAGAAGGAAAGAAAGAGAGAAAGGAAAGAAAAGAAATCTAAAAAATATACATATATGAACATGAAATACCCCAAAACAAAAACCCAAATGACCAATGACCAATAAATATATTAAGAGAATTTCAACCTCACAAATAATCTGAAAACTACCAACTGAAATTATGAAACACCTCCAAGCTCCGGTTGGCATAAATGAAGAAGGCTGACAATATCAGATTATGGGCAAGAACATGAGGAAACAGAAAATCGTGTATATGCTGCCGGGACACAATTTGATGCTACCTAATAAATTGAAATATAAATAGGTTATAAGCTAGAAATTTCACTTCCAGGTTTATAGCCTAAAGCAGGACTGGGACAACATCAACTGCAGTCTAATGGTGAACCACTAAATAATTTTGGGGTGACCACCTCAGTAGTAAAATAAATACCTAGTAGATCAAGACACTTGTAGAAGTAGTCCTTGCCCTGAAAAAAGCCTGCCCTGGCCTGCCCTAAAGAAATTCACACATGTGTATACAAAGTACCATGTGTTTATTGTGGCATTTTTGGTAATAGTAATGAACTGGAAAATGTATATATATTAAAAGAAAAAATAATATGGAGTACATTTAATCATATGCACATGAGTATTTAAAAACGAGCTCTCTGAAAACAAAAAACAAAACAAAACAAAACAAAACAGCGCTTATTGGTAGTGTTTGCTAATTTCTGGAGTGTAAATACTCCCATGGTCAATTTCAAGCGATAGTCCAGGTCTAGACCTGTGTGTCTCTACCTCAGACCTACTACGGGGAAAGGGGAGGCCATTTTGCTATCAGAGGAGCACTTCCTATCAGAAAGGTATTTCCAGGGGCAGAGAGTAGGGCTTCCTGAGCTATCAAACAGGAGATATTGCAGCTGGAGGCCAACTTCCGATGGGCACAGGACGTCTATGACTGACTTGTGTTTTACCACAGCCATTGTTGGTGAGATTGTAAAAGAGGTTGTAGAGAGTCATCCCCCAGCCTCTTGAACCAATGAAAGTGACCAATGTTTTCCAAAAGAATCAGAACTTGCTCAGCAGCTAAAATGGCTTGGATCAATACAGCTTTATGAGTAAAAAGTGGAGGCACTTGATAAACACCAACTTAATGAGAATAATTGTCTCTAAGCACCAGGGAGGAAAACACAGGAAAGTTTTATTTCTTCATGTAGTGTTTAATTTTTCTCAAATTTTGAAACAATTATGACAAAAAGTAGTATTTGTTAATGCTGCAGACTACGAAGACAAGGGCAATATTCTTGCGTGGGGGTTAAAAACAGGCCTCCCCAGATGTACCACTTTGGCATGTGAATCATTTTGAGCTAAAGGCAATCAAGACCCTGCAGGCTCATGAGAAACTTTTACCTGTCCCTTAAAGAATTTGAATTAGGGTCCTCGCCCTGAAGAGATGGTCGGAAATAGGGCAAATCACTGAATATCTGCTCTTCTCACCAAGGCCCCAAGGTGATGTCCTCATTCTTAGCTCAGTATATATGTATAATTAATTTTCTCTTTTTGTCTTGAAACCTCTCATGTATGCGGAGTTACCATTAATTAAATTTGGTTGTTTTCTCTTGTTAGTCTGTATCCTGTTGATTTAATTATTAGACCAGCTGAAAAAACCTAGGAAGGGAAAGGAAAGTTTCTTTCTCCCCAACACTGGCTTTGGTACTACACCTACTAAATCTCAGGCATTCGAGTTTCAAATAGGTAATAGTCGGGATGCTCAGTTTCCTCCACTTTTCCCTGCCTACAGATGTGCTTTTTTTTCTTTTCCTTCCTTCTAAAACTTATCTGAGGGAAGCTGGGATGGCTCAGTGGGTTAAACACTCACTTTGCAGCCCCAGAGACCAGGGATCGAATTCTGGCCCCGGCCCAGAAGGACCCATATGCTGAACTGGGGTGTGCCCCCAGTTCAGTTCTTGCCTATGTGGGAGGCTCCCGGCCCAGTTCCTGCCCTGTGCAGCCCCATGCCCACCTGTGGAGTGAAACTATATGGAAAACTAATGCTGTCAACTATGGAGACTGCTCTGGGCCTTCCCCCTTCTCTCTGTCTCTCTCTGTCTGTCTGTCTCTCTCTCTCTCTGTCAAAAACCAATAAAAATAAACCTTTAAAACTTTTCTGAACAACATACTATAACAATGGCTTTGGAGTCAGGTGGCAGAAATTTCAATGCTACCTCTACCACTCATTAGCTTTGGCATTGTGAGCATCTGCTTCCCATGTGTAAAATGGGTAGTAGTGCCTACTTTGCGGGGATAATGTAAAGATTCAATGGGATAACCTCTTTAAACCACAGGTACCAGAAACATAGGGAACATTTACAAGTGCTCCACAAACTATAGCTCTTTCTATCCACGCACGCTACCTCCTGGCAAAAGACGGGCACTAAGAACACAGAGGGCCCTCAGCACAGTCGTTCCTTAGAGGAACCTCTGCCGCTGAGTGCATAAGTCTTCAGCAGACATGACTTGCCCCTGGTGAGTTTCTTTCAGGGTCTTGATTATAGGTGTTAATTAGTTACCAGTTATTTGCAATCCTGGGCACTTCATGTCCTAGATGTCAAGTGAATGAGACTGGAGCCTAAGTCCTAGGTTTGAAGTTTTAGGGCTTTGCAGATAAAAAGTAGATTATGCATTCCACTGGGCAAGGTCTACGTTTATTTTCTATATCTGCCCCAGTTTCACTCCCTTCATGATGTGGGGAACTATTGGGCAAGAGGCTCACTTCCTTTGTGTCAATTCTCTTCCTATTTATGGAACCCTCATCAAGTACTTGAAATTGAAGCTGATTCAGCTGAGAACTGTAAGATCACACCCTGGTTTCAGAAAGTCTCCAACCTTTGCTAATTACAAGGGTCATCACTGCCCAAGAGAATTTGGACCATGGCATCTGAGAACAAGCACATGGGGGTTGTTGAGTAAAGGGGAGACACAGCCAGAATGGGCTCCTCTGTGAAAGTAAATGTGATACTAAAGAGGAAGGGGGGGAAAGCCGGGACGGCTCAGCGGGTTGAGCGCTCGCTTTGAGGCCATGAGGACCGAGGATCGAATCCCGGCTCCGGCCCAGGCAGGACCCACGTGCTGAGCTGCGGAGTTCCCACAGTTCGGTTCTCTAACTGTCTCTGTCTCTGTCTCTCTCTCTATCTGTCAAAAGTAAAATAGAAATAACTATGCACTGAAG
>PVKE010008423.1:0-25586 GCA_004027555.1 Craseonycteris thonglongyai | reverse complement strand
GAGGAAGGGGTCTAGTTCTTTTCTACAATCAAATGACACAAGTAAAACAACCGAGTAAGGATTTTCTGTTCTTTATTCAAGGGAAAACTATCCATGGATAGGAGAAGTGCCATGCCTCACACGCAATCTTAGAGAATGCCTCCCAAGGGATTTTGGATAAGAGTCAGTTTTATAGAGAGTTAGAAGCAGCAAAACAGAACAGGGCATGACTTGCTTGGGGTGCATATACAGTATAATCTTATTTAGAAAGAGGAAAGAACAAGGAAATAAGTCTAGAACTTGGATTTGCTTTGGCATTTGAAAACTGGTGACTGGATGTACTTCTTTTCTGATCAAGTGAAGCGCTTACAGGTTTGCTGATGTGGCACCCTATCGTAGGCCTAGAAATGTATTTCAACATTCCCTGAAGAGTACAGGGAAACAGACTTAAATGGCAAAAGGGATACTTAATTGTTAGATATAAGGACCTTCCAGGTCATCTGAGGATTCTTGGATCCCCGAGCATTTTAAGGAGGGAGACAGTGTTGGTCATAGAGAATTATATGGTCTCAGGGTGAGGCAAGCATGGACAGAGAAACTTCTTCAGAAAGAGGGGTGCTGGACAAACCATGAGCATGGCTCGGTTTAGGGACTTTCCTTTGTCCTGGAAGAAGTCATTCAGTTTTGAAGTCATTTCATGGAAGCAAAATGATCATGTAATTTGATCCAGAGAATAAGAGGCTCAGCCCTCTTAAAAAACAAAAGGGAAGTGTAATCCCATTTCCCTTTGAAAACCGTAAAATTGTTTTTGGAACAGCTGCTTCTTTTATGCAAGTGGACCGCAGCTTCCTTCAGGGCCAGCTGCATTGTCTGACACTTCAGCAGGACTCTTCAAATGAGGGGAAGATAATAGGACAGCCTGAGGGGGGTGGGGTGGGGGAACTACTGGAAATTCTAGGGGTAATTGGTCAAAGTAAATGGACTAGTGAAGAAAGCTTCTTCAATCAGTAGCAGGTGTGTTTACATTCATATGATGAATCAGGTTTTTAAATATGAGTTTATTTTCTAATTACCAATGGTGGGAGTGGGAAGAATTACAGTGGCAGCCATTTCTTAAAACAGTGTTACATATCACACGCTAATGAGCTTTGCATAAACATGCAAGCAAGAATGTCAGCACTCACGACCTGTAAATAGATGGGCTAAATGACTCTAAGAGGAAAGGAAGAAAACTAGCCACATTGATTTTGCAGTTGAATTTCTGAGATGAGTGAGCAGTCTGATAACTCCCTACAAAGTTTTCTACCTTGAATGGCATTTCTTCTTATTCAAATAATAGCTATCGTTATGATAACAACCAGAGGACTTCAGGCACTGTCTAAGATGCCTCACATATGCTATTTCATTTAATTTTCATAACCTTCTCATAAGGTAAAAGTTGTGGCCCTCATTTTTAAAAAGAATAAGCTCAGAGTTTTGGGATATAGGACCCAAGATCAGAAAAAAAATTAAAATAGAGAAACTAGCTTAATGGTGTGGTTCTCTTTTCAGGGCAGTCTTCATTCTCAGTTGATTAGCTAGACCAACATGGTATGTTTATTATTCATTTGCGCATCTATGAGTGCATCCATAAAATCTTTATTGAGTACATTCTCTGTGCCAGGAATTTTATTAGGCATTGGGAAACAGCCATGAACCAGACAGATACAGCCCTTGACTTCACGGAGTTTAAACAGAAGTAAACACCATGGAGTTGCAGGCGCCCACCAGCAAGTTAGTAGATCCCAAAGCAATGATGGGTCAACAGGTCAATAGATGAATAAATTTTAATATATTCATAGATCCCAATAGACTCCTACGAGAATAGAATACAATACACAATAGAATACTGTCACCATGGAATACTACTGAGCAAAAAAAAGTATTACCGTAATCTACTAATGTACACATTATGGCCAGACCGCAAAAGCATCATGCTAAGTGACATAAGCTGGATACAAGACTATATGCCATGTGATTCTACTTATATTGAACACTAGAAAAGAAAGAACTATAGTAATGGAATCCAGATTAGCAGATGCCAGGGGCCAGGGTTGGGGGTGACAACAAAGAACAAGAGGAAACTTTAGGGGTTAATGGAAATATTCCATACCTTGATTCTGTTGGTGGTTATGCAATTGTGTAGTTGCCAAATCTCAAGGAATTGTACATGTAAAATTGATTATTTTTATTGAATGCAAGTTATACCTCAACCAAGCAGACTTTAAAAAAAAGGAAAACCCTGGGGTCCACATTCCACCTTTTTCACAGACATACTAGGTGACATTGGTCAAAGCACTGAACGTATGTTTTACTAATAGTTTCTTCTTTAATAATATGGGGCTAATGAGATTTTTTTGTCTCCTTTGTGATTAGGTCAAGAGAATTTCAAATGTGCAGGAAAAAAGCTTTACCAATGTATTAAATGCTTTGTAAACATGTAACTTAGTTGTTATTCCCTCAATGAGGAGCATGATATTGCAATTCTCAGAGGCCAAAATGAGTTTAATTTAATAGGCTTCATAATATTTTGTTTCTTTGATTTTTTTTGTAGAAAGGGCAGCCTTGAAGGCTGAAAACAGGCTTCATAGTCCTGAGTCAGTGTGTTTAGAAAGAACACTGACCATCTGCTTTGTATTTGGAACATCAAGTGGCTGAACAGATGGAAACATCATCTTCTGCAGCTTTTTGGCCAATGACCACACGTCCTTACTTAATTAACAAATCCATGTCCCCCTTTCAGGCTGGATGAGAGACAAATGTTGAGAGTGGATCCATGGAGCTGGGTCAAAGGAAAAAAAAAAAAAAAAAAAAAAGCAGTTGATGGCTAGCTGTCTGGTTAGAAAAGCTCCCTGAGTCTCACCCAGCAATTTATCTCTTCTGTGTTGGCTATTTTCCCATAGAACCAGAAATACTCTCTTCTCAATTCTGAAAGCAGTTCTTATGCCACCAGTTTTTATTTTATTTATTTTATAATTCAATATGTTACCAATTTTGAGACTAGTCATACTAAGAAGAAACATGAATAGCATGGAAAATTCATTTTGACATACTGACCATCCAGCCAGTATTCTATCCCATCACCAGCATGCTCTTGAACACATGCTGAATGCTGATGGAGAAACCAACTGCACATTTTACTTGTCCTCAAGGCCTTAAAATGTAACTCTTCCTGAGAGTGCGGCCTCTTCATGTGCTGAGTAAGAAGAACAATGCTTATAACATTAAAACATGTCCACTATGAAATATTTTTAGAATTTAAAAACAAAAAAGAGAAGAAAAATCACCACATGAATTCCACTCTTGACACTCATTCCGCTTCCTTCTATTTTTTATTACTTATATATGCGTATTACGTGGTAATATAAACTTTTGTCCACTGAAATTTTGAGCACTGGAGCTTTCAAGGGAGTCCCTGAGTTGAAGTGTCATTTATTTTTTCTAAATTATTCTCCTTGAGAATGCTTATCGGTGCTCAACCCTTCCCCAACAGGCTTTCACCAAGGTAGAGGCCCACCAAAAACACCGTGGAGTCTTTGGATACCTCCTATTAAAAAAAATAATAGTGTTTATTAAGTTTTCTTACATTCACAATCAATAGTTACTCATTGAGGGGAAGCTGGGATGGCTCAGTGGGTTAAGCACTAGCTTTGCAGCCCGAGGGACTGAGGATCAAATCCTGGCCTTGGCCCATGTGGACTCATATGCTGAACTGAGGTGTGCTTTTCATGCAGGACGCCCCTAGTTTGGTTCTCACCCCCCCCCACCCCCGGTTCGGCCCCTGGCTTCAGGGGGTCATGCCTCCAATGCACGAGGCCCCTAGCCCTGTTCCGGCCCGGCGTGGAGTCCGCCTACCTATGTAGAACAAAACCATGTTAAAACTGATGATGTACAACTATGGAGCCTGCTCTGGGCCCACCCCCTTCTCACTGTCTCTCTGTTTCTGTCAAAAACAATAAAATAAATCTTTAAAAAAATAGTTACTCAATGCAAAAAAACTGAAAAGCACATAGGAAAATGCTAACTTTATTCCCACTACCACAAATAACAACTTCTAACATCTTGGTATATGTCCTAGATTTTTCACCCATGCTTATTTTTCTTCATAGAAAAAAAAGGTTACATAGTTACATTAGGCTTGTATCCTGGCTTGCAAATGTGTCCCCTTATTGGTAGATATTCCTCAATGACATGTTTTTCAGTGACTACGTCCTAGATATCCTGGATTTAATTAACAAGCCTGTGCTGGAGATGTAGAAGTTATTTGCAGTTGATCTTGTTTAGCACAAGCGATGCTAGAGTAAATATCTTGCATCCGCAATTATATGTACCTCAGTTTATTGCTTTAGAACAAATTCCAATAAGTGAAATTGCTGAGTCAAAATGTACTGAGTTGTTTTTTTTTAAAGGAATGCAATTACAAAAGATCTGCAATTTCACCATTCTCTGAAAACATGTCTCAGAAATTTGAACTCCTTTAGCCAAAAACACTAAGAATGCTGGAATTAACTCTTAAAGAGGGAAAAAATCCTCCATTGTGCCCTTAAATTTTCCTTTTGAGTCTCATCAACACTTGCTCTTGCTATCAATTAATTATCCATAAACACACACACACAGAGAATTTCAAACTGTGTCTCAATTCTAAAAGGTATGTAAACAGTGCAGCTATTAATTTTTTCAGCTCTTATTTATTTATTGATGACTGATCATACTTTCATATTCTCTACCTTAGTTAGCATCCACCCAACTGCCCCAAATCAAAAACTTAGAAATCATTTTTGCCTCTATTCCTCTCACAGTGATTAATCTCAGTAAGTTCTGTGGATTCACTGTGATAATCAAGCACCTCTCAGAACTGTGCCCTTCCAATGAGCCCCCATCCTGTACCAGGTCAGCATCGCCACCTGCTTCTACGACTGCATCAGCCTCCTAACTCTTCTCCACCAAATCACTGTGTAGGGTGAGAAACTTCAAGAATATTTAAGGACTGAACAACAGTAAGAGGTCACTAGAAGTTTTTATATTTCCCATAGTACATGTATGTATTTCTCTCAGTGTGTATCTTCATATGGTTAGAGCCATTTAATACATTAATGCTGTTTTCATGAAAAGTCTTACATTTTTAGCAAGACCTTAGCTTTGTGATGTTTTATGGTTATGGGCAAGTCACTTAACATCTTTGAACTTTGTTTTTTTTAGCTGTAAAATGATGTCAAAACCTTGATTATGTAACATCTTAAATTCTAAGGTACTTACTTTTATAATTCAAAGTTAGGGATTCAGTGTGTACAATGGTGAGGGCTACTGTGTTTAGACTGTTTAATATTTCCTGACTGAATCTTTTTTTCTTTGGTATAATGCGGTCCACAAGAGGGCGCCCACTTTCCAGGAAATTGGACATTTTAGCTTTGATGTCAGAGAAAACTTCTTGCATTTCAGCCAGCACTGGATTGTAAGTACTCCTGTAACTTATTTAGATATTTCCAAAAATAATTGTTAGTACACACTGATTTTAACTTTTAATAAGAGAGAATCTCCATAAATGGTGAATGTATGATTTTTACCTGTGATATTGAAGTGATGAAATATAGTAAATTTATATGGAGCTACACTTGAGGCTCTATTCAAAACTGTAGAGAATCCTCAACTCCCTAACTTATCAAATTTCTTCTTAATGGTCATGCTTCCAAATTACTTTTGCTTCATTTACTTCAGAGGACTTTGTGAAGATTAATTGAAAGTGTATGAAAATGATTTGAAACACTCTTTAAATGTAGTCAATTGTTATTAGACATAAGTTCACTGATAAAAAATCAAGATTCAAGACATGTGTTCATTTCTTGTACACTTTTGTAGGAGAAAAAATAAGGTAGGTAAAATGAAATCATAAAAAGTTCCTCTTTTTCTCCCTGAAATTTCAAGTATTTACTTGAAATTCTCATCAAATAGAAGAAAGATACCCATGAAAATAGTGTGTCTGCACACAAAAGCATCATACATTTTATGCTACATGATGGCTTCAACAAAATAAGGCCATTGAATCAAACATTTTCAGTATAAAAAATGATTCTGGGTACAATTCCTCACAAAACCAACAAAATACTTTGGAGAGCAAATAAGTGGTATTGGTGGAAGATTCTTAAAACCACTGAGAAAGGTTGATTCAAAGATGTTATGGGCTTTAGGGTAAGTTACACTGGGGTTTGGTGGTGGAGATAGTGGTGACGAAGGTGGTGGAATAAAGTTGATAGAGATAAGGGTAGGGGAGAGAAAGGGGTTGGGAGATTTAATGGAGCATCATGGGGAAGGATGAACAAATTGATAGTCAAACGGACCCTGCAAACAAGCAAACATTAGGTCAGCACTTCAGACACCAGAGAACAGTCATCAATCGAACTGGCTGCCAGGAAGACTCACAGAGCTCGTGCAAGGCAAAGCAGACACCTGAAAGGCTGGTCATGGCACCACAAGAAGTGAATGATGATGTCTGTGAAAAGGAGTTCTTATATGAGGTTGTGGAATTAATAGAAAGACCATGGGCTTTTTCAATATGAAATTGTGTGACCTTGAGAATATTAATTAACTTTTCTGAGCTTCAGTTTCTATTGTAAAATAAAGATAATAATACCTACCTCTGCGTATTGTGCAAGGATTTAATAAATTAATGCATATAAAGAGTCCTGTGGTAAGTACTACAAAGAATATAACCATAATCACGATCCTCTCCTTCTCCTCTTCATCACCTTTATCTTCATTATCATCATCATGAATGTTTTCTTTCTAAAGCCTGATGCTGAAAGTCCTTAAGTGGGCATGCCTAACTAAAGGTTTTCATGGCTTCCCATGCATAGAAAACTAAATTAAAAACAAAACTCTGATAAAGTATAACATGTACCTACCTTGTTTCCACTCCTTAGTATTTGCTAAAGAGAAATAAAAACGTGTGTATATAAAAAGCCATGTACTCAGTGATGCCACAATAGCTCAACAGGTTGAGTGCTTCTTGCAACAGCAGGTCAGGCAATTGAATACAGGCCTCGGCCTCTACATACCCATGTACTGAGCTGTGGTACAACTGGTAACTGCTAAGATGGCCTAGAAGGTTCTCACCTCCCATGTGGGAGTTCCCTGGTTTGGTTCCTGCCCTGTGCAGCCACACATGTACCTGTGTGGAATGAAACTATGTCCCAACTAATGATGTACAACTAAGAAGACTGCTCTGGGCCTTTCCACCTTTTCTCTCTCTTTCTGTCTCTCTCCTCTCAAAAACAAAAAACAAAAAAACCTAATACAAGAAATATTTTAAAATAAAAAAGAAGTCATGTACTCAATGATAATTGCCATTTTTATTGCAAGAAAATACATTTAATATTAGATCTACTGGCTTAACAATTTTTAAGTATACAATACAGTATTGTGAACTATAGTGCAAAGTACAACAGATCTCTAGAATCTACTCATCTTGCATAACTGAACCTTTATTCACATTGAATAGCAACTAACATCTTCTCCTCTGCCCATCCCCTAGCAACTATTACTCTATTCTTTGCTTCAGTACATTTCACTAGTTTAGGTATCACAAGTAAAATCATGCA
This sequence comes from Craseonycteris thonglongyai, assembly GCA_004027555.1. NCBI lineage: Eukaryota > Metazoa > Chordata > Mammalia > Chiroptera > Craseonycteridae > Craseonycteris > Craseonycteris thonglongyai. Next base: position 17,973 of record PVKE010008423.1, on the reverse strand, counting down.
GTATTTGTCTTTCTGTGGCTGGCCATTTCGCTTAACATAATGTCCTTGAAGTTCATCCATGCTGTCACATATGGCAGGATTTCCTTCCTTTTTAAGAATGAATAGTATTACACTGTCACTATATACCACATTTCCTTTATCCATTTATCTGTTCATGGGCAGGCACTTAGGTTGTTTGCACATCCTGGCTATTATAATGTTTCATTGAAGTTTTAATCATAATGGTCTCAATCTGGAAGCAACCCAAATGTCCATCAAGTGGTGAGTTAATAAACAAATTATGCTATATTCATTCAAGAAACAAACTACTGACACAGTCAATAGCGTAGATGAAATCTCAGACACATTATATTGAATGAAAGAGGGCAGCCACTAAGAACACATACTAATGATTTTCTTATATGAAGTTCAAGAAGACCCCAAACTAAATTATGGTGACAGAAATCAGAGCAGAAGTTAGGAGGCACAGAGATGATAGATATTGCCTAAAAAGAGGGGTGGGGGAACTTTCATGGACTATGAGAATTTTCTAATCCTTCTGTGGGTACAGACTTCTCTGGTATATATTAAACTTTTTATTTAAGCTTTGTGCATTTGTAAATTATGACCCAATGACATTTTAGTTCTTTGGAAAAATAAGACAAAATGAAATAAACGAATCTATATTTAACTAGTCAGAAAGAGCTCACAAAGCAAAGCTGAACCACCAAGATATAGTGAAGGCAGCCTGTACAGAGCTTCCCCGGCAAACAGACAGATGTCTATAGTGATGGAGAAAGTGTTTTTAAATTCACAAAGTAAAATACAAAGATTACAAAAAAGTCAACTTTATTAAAATGCAATTATCAAAATCTTAAAACTATGATATATTTATGTTTATTAATGTGTTATATAGCTAGACACAGGTATAATTTCAATAGTTACTATAATGTTCGACTAAAGATTAGTGTTGGGGAAGCCAGGATGGCTCAGTGGGTTAGGCGCTCACTTTGCAGCCCCGGGGACTGAGGATCGAATCCCGGCCCCAACCTGTGAGAAACCATATGCTGAACTGGGAGCTCCCCCAGTTCAGTTTTCTGTCTCTGTCTCTGTATCTCTCTCTCTCTCTCTCTCTCTCTCTCTGTCTGTCAAAAATAAATAAATATATAAAAATATATTAAAAAAAAAAGATTAGTGTTAATGATGTTTCAAGATACCTGAATTGGGAAGCCGGGATGGCTCAGTGGGTTAAGCGCTCACTTTGCAGCCCCAGGGACCGAGGATCAAATCCCGGTCCCGGCTCGTGTGCCAACCCATATGCTGAGCTGGGGAGTGCCCCCAGTTCAGTTCTCACTGGGGTGAGACCCTGGCCCAGTTCCTGCCCTGTGCAGCCCCGCCCACTTGTGGGATGAAACTATGTGGAAAAACCAATAATGTGCAACTATGGAGACTGTTCTGGGCCCTCCCCCTTCTCTCTGTCTCTGTATCTCTCTCTCTCTCTCTCTCTCTCTCTCTCTCTCTCTCGCTCTCGCTCTCTCTCTCTCTGTGTCAAAACCAATAAAAATAAATCTTTAAAGGAAAAAAGATCTGAATTACAGGTATTATCAAAATATTTCATAAAATGAAATATCACAATTTGTAATATGTTATTATGAGATGACAATATCTGAGATGTTGGTATGCAGCAAGTCACAGGAACTGCTAACATATCTGAGTTTTGTTACCCAAATTTTGAAAGAAATGCTATATTTCAGTTAGGAATAGTAAAAGTAAAGATTTGTTTTTTTCCCAGAGTTCACACAGAGCCTAAGCTCTACGCAGTTGCAGGAATCTTTAGTTTGGAAAGAACTTTAGAAACTGTATGCCCTAGAGTTTTCAAACTTAAATCAGCTTCACAATAATTTAGGGAATATTAAAGAAATATAATAGATATTCCTGGGACCTAGTCATGACTTACTGAATTGCAATGTCTGAGGTGAAATGTATGGGTTTTTTGTTGTTGTTCTTGTTGGGTTTTTTGGTTTGTTTTTTTAACACAATCCAAAGGTTATTTTGATGCATAGCCAATTAGGGAGTTCACTGAACTCCTCATATTTCCAAAGAATTTCTCCAAAGAATTTCTGGAATATATTCCCTTTTCCACCCTCAACTCTTCTGAAGCTGAATTTTGAAAGACTTTGTCTCAGTTTATGAGTTAAGCAATTATTAATTATTTCTTCCTATGAAGAGAAAAAGGTATTTAAGGTATAATTTATATACAATAAAATTTATACTTTTTGGTGTATTACACAATCAAGCAACCACCACAAATATGAAGATATAGAACAATTATATCACCCTAAAAAAATGACCCGTGCTTCTTTGTAGACAATCTTTCCCCCATCTCCAGTTCCTGCCAAAAACTGATCTGTTTTCTGTCTTAGCTTTGTCGTTTCCAGCTGTCATATAAATGGTTCATATAGTACGTAGCCTTTGAGTCTAGCCTTCTTACATTTAGCATAATGTATTTGAGATTCATGCATGATGTTGTGCATATCAGTAGTTCATTCCTTTTTATTACTAATAATTATTTCATTAGTATTGATGTACTAAGTTTATCTACTCATCAGTTAGAAGATTTAGAATGCTCCCATAATTTTTTGCAATTATGAATAAAACTGCTATAAACACTCACATACAAGGTTTTACTTTTAATGTTTCATTTCACTTGATACATACCTAGGAGTAGAATTGCTAGGTCATATGGTAAGTGTATTTTTAGTTATGTAAGAAACTGCCAAATGATTTTCCAAAGTGGCTGTACCATTTTGCATTCACATGACCAATGAATGGGAGTTTCAATTTCTCTGTATTCTTTGTCATCACTTGGTATTGTCAGTTTTATTTTTTTCTTCCATTCTAATAGGTGTGTAATGTATCAGACTGTGTTTTTAATTTACATTTATCTATGGTTAATGAGGTCAAGCATCTTTTTATGTGCTTATTTGCCATCTGTGTATTTTCTTTGGTGAATTATCTATCCGAATCCTTTGCCCATTTTGTATTTTGGGTTGTTTTTGTACTACTGAATGTTGTTGGGCTTCTTTTGTTTTGTTTTTTTTTAAGATTTATTTTATTGATTTTTGACAGAGAGAAACAGAGACAGAGAGAAGGGGGAGGGTCCAGAGCAGTCTCCATAGTCGACATTAGTTTTCCATATAGTTTCACTCCACAGGTGGGTACGGGGCTGCGCAGGGCAGGAACTGGGCCGGGAGCCTCCCACGTAGGTCCTGGCAAGAACTGAACGTGGGGTACACCCCAGTTCAGCATGTGGGTCTGCATGGGCCAGGGCCAGGATTCAATCCTTGGTCCCTGGGGCTTCAAAGCGAGTGCTTAACCTGCTGAGCCAACCTAGCTTCCCCTGCTTTTTTTTTTTTTTTTTTAAAGATTTATATTACTATTTTTGACAGAGAAAGAGAGACAGAGACAGAGAGAAGGGGGAGGGCCCAGAGCCGTCTTCACAGTTGTATGTCATTAATTTTCAACATAGTTTCATTACACACAGGTGGGTGCTCCTGCATGGGAGGCATGCCACCATGAGCCAGGGGGCCTCCCACATGGGAAGCTTACCCCAGTTCTGCATATGGTTCTGCATGGGCCAGGGCCAGCACTCAATCCTCGGACCCCCGAGCTGCAAGGCAAGTGCTCAACCTGCTGAGTCATCCCTGCCTCCCTGGGCTTTTAAAAATATATTCTTGATATGAGTCTTTTATCAGATACATATTTTGCAAAGATTTAGTTCAAGTTTTAAAAACTTAGTGTCTTAATAGCGGAAGTTCTTACTTAGCATCTTTTCTATTATAATTCATGCTTCCAGTATCACTTTTAAGGCATCCTTGCATAAACTAAAGCCACAGAGTTTATCCTTTTTTCTAAGAACTTTCAAAATTTTGTGTTTTATTTTCAAATATATGATTCACTTTGCATAAATTTTTGTATTTGGTGCAAGTTATGAATTGAGATTAATTTTTTTTTCTGTATATGGATATCTAATCTTCCTGTATCATTGTTAAGACTTCACTGAATTCTCTTGGCACCTTTATCAAACAAACATCCATTCACTATTTCTGTGGGTCTGTTTCTTCACTTTCTATTCTATACCAAAAATGTGTCTGTATTTTTGCACTCACCTTGTCTTGGTTACTATAAGCCAAGAAGGTAGCAATATAATAATACCAATCCTACCAATCCAAATGTCTGTCCCCAACTAGTGAATGGATAAACAAACTTAGTACATTAATATCATCAAATCAGCTAGTACAAGTCCTACAACACTGTTCTTTTTCTAAATTGTTTGGACTATTATATATATAATTTCTTTACATTTCCTTATAAATTTTAGAATCATCTTATCAATTTTTATGAAAATAATTCTTGATAGAAATTTTGACTGGAATTGTACTGAATTTATAGAACAATTTAGAAAGCAGTGACATCTGAACAATATTAAGTCTTCCAATCAGTGAACATTTATATCTCTCATTGTTTAGATCATCTTTGATTTCTATCATTAGTTTAATAGTTTTCAGCATATAGCTCATGCTCATATTTTGTTAGACTTATTTCATGTGGTTCTGGTGCTATTATAAATGTTACTTTTTATATTTTCCAGTTGCCAATAGTTCATTAACAGTACATAGAAATAAGTGCCTGTTTTTAAATTGACTTTTCATCTTTTAGTCTTCTGATACTCGCTTGCTAGCTCTAGTAACTTTCTTTGCAGATAATTTGGAATTTTATGAATAGATAATCATGTCATCTGAAAAGACAGTTTTATTTTTTTCCCTTCTAATCTATAATTCTCTTTTTCCTTTGTCTATTTCATATATCAGAACATCCAGTATAATGTGGAATAGAAATGGTAACACATTCTAATCTTGTTACCAGTCTGAGGAGGCAGGGGAAGGGCGGGGATATTCAGACTTTCACCATTAATCATGAAGTTAACTATAGTTTTTTTGATAGATGGCCTTTATCCAGGTGGTTTTTCTAGTTTTCCAGGTGTTTTTATTTTTTATGAAATTTTGTCAAATGTTTTATCTATACCTATTGAGATAATTATGTGGTTTTCCGTCTTTATTCTGATGGTAATGGTGCATTACCTTAAATGATTTTTGAATGTTGAAGCAGCCTGGAATTCTTTGAGGAAAAGTTACTTAATCATGTCGTACATTTATCTTTGTATATTTTATATACTGCTAGACTCAATGTGATATGTATTTATGATGGATATTGGCTTGTAGTTTTCTTGAAATATATTTTCCTAGTGCTGTTATGTGAGTAATGTTGGTTTTATAAGACATTGAGAAATGTTCCCTTATCTTCTTTTTCTGGAAGAGTTTATGTAGAATGAGTATTCTTTCTTTCTTAAATGGTTGGTATAACTTGCCAGTAAAGCCGTCTAGGCCTGAAGATTTCTTTGTGGGATGAATTTGACTATAAATTCAACTAAAAAAATAGATATAGAACTATTTATTTATTTCTTTTTGAGTGAGCTTTGACAAATTGTGTCTTTGAAAGATTTTTTTTATTTCCTATATGTTGCCAAATTATTGGCATAGAATTTTCATAGTATTCCATTGTTAAGCTTTTAATTTATGCAGGGTTATTGCACTTTTATTAACCTAAAATGATCACATTTGCAGTCACATAGTCAGTCTAGCATAAAAGAACTAAAGTTATTTCACTGAACTGACATATTTCCAGACCAAAGCAAAATTTAATTTTTGAACTAGCCAGGTCAGTCTTATTTGTAAGAACAATAGACTTTTTTTTTTTTTAATCATTTTGAAATAATACTCTGTCAATGTCCACGTGGGCATGTTTGCAATCCAGTGACCATTAATCAGCTCTATAGCTTTTTTCCAGATTTATTGAGATTTTCTAAATAAACAATCATGTCAACTATGAATACCATCTTTATAAAAGAGAAAACTGAGATCAGAAATGTTAAGCAGTTTGCCAAGGAAGAGTTTGGATGACAGTTAAAAACCAAGAATATAGCTCAATGCAAAAGGAAGGCAACTGGGAGGAAGGAGAAAAAATGGGCTTAAGGATTCAATGGAGGCAGCTATGGTTTGCAAGCCTGCACTAGTAATTTCTTCATTGTGTGCTTTCAGACAAATAACTTTCCAATACTTCCATTTTTTTTTTATCTCTAAAAATACTTAACTTAGTGGGTCAGTGTGATATGTTGAAGAAAGTGATACAAAACACGTGCCAGGCACATGGTCAATGTTCAGTAAATAGAAGCTTATATTATTTGCCATGGCAACTAGCACAGTAATGTGGGTTAACATGAAACTGTGTCCGTTTTTAAAGATTAGGTTTGGAAGCTAGAAAAGGCCTATTCTTCTAAGTCGCAGAGAAATTCTTCCATAAGTTCTTACATACTCCAGTACAGGTTCTTTGAAATTATTTTCAGTGTATGAGGGGAGAATCCTTTTTCATTCTTGCCTAGAAAACAGTTTGTGATTTCAGTTTAGTCAATAAATGTGCATTGAGCTTCCTATGTGAGTAGCGTTGTGTTTAGGCCTAGAGGGGAAACCAAGCGAGTATATGCAGATCCCTTGTTTTCTAAAGAATTTAAAGTAGAAGCCAAGCTTAAAGTGAAGTGACATCCATGAATCAATCAAGAGACAAAGATAACTATATCGTTATAAACTTAATTAGAACTCAAAGCAGGGGCTAGAGAGTGTGGGCCTTATAATCTGAGAAGGCTTCCTGGTGGAGTTTGGCACTGCAGGAGGACTAAGATTTGGAGAAGCAGGAGGGAAGATGGAGGATACCTAGCAGAGACAACAGGAACCAGAGCCCCATGCAGAGAGGCAAGATAGCACAATGAAGCCCAGCTGTAACATGACATTGCATAAATCCGAGTTGCAGCTCTGGCCTCTGCTAGCAGTATGACCTGAACAGTTTATGTAACCACTCTCAAGCCCTGTGTCCTCACAACAGCATCTAGCTTTATCGAGTGGACATAGTAACATGTTTGAAACATTGCCTAGCACATAGTGTAGTCTTAACCAGGTGGCGAGCAGCTGAGCTTGGAAGGCACTAGGTGTGTACAAGGAGGACTCAGTGACATTAGATTAGACCCCTGGAGCAGAGGTCTCCAAACTACGGTCCGCGGGCCGGATGCGACTCACGAGGCCCTCTCATCCAGCCCGTGGAGACCTTTTTATCTGAATAAAATAATATTAAATAAATAATTAAAAACAACATCTATGTTTTGATTCTTTTTTATTTGGACCTCGAGTGTGTAGTTGCCCCCAAACTGCTGTTTGATAGTTAATGTGGCCTGCGGGCTGAAAAGTTTGGAGACCCCTGGGCGGCTTGGGATCAGATAATAAACACGGTGTTATTCTTCATAATTTTGAACTCTGTATTAACTCTATTTTTAAAAATACATTTTTCCTAAAATTTGTAATCCTGTGTAAATGTTTTTCCTGATCATAGTGACTTTAAGAGTGTCCTTCCTGAGAGATCCCCTAATGCACAGTTTAGTCACTTTACCTTCTGAATTTGCCGTCTTTTTACTCAATTATAAAAATCTTGGGGGGAATTTTGGGAGTCAAGATGTTATTGTCTTCCAAACTATAATAAAAGAAGATTAACTGAATTGCCGGGTAATTGCAGGGTAATTCAATGTGAAATATGGGATTTAGTTGACCTGTTGTTGTTGTTGTTGTTAGATGTTTTTATTTGTCTTCATTCATGAAGTTTCTCTTCCCAGGACTTTTCAGGGAACATTGCCTGTCAATGAACTATACAGGACAAAGATAGCAAACAAAGTGTTGGCATTATTTATGAGGTCAAGGGTGAAAGTACAAACACCAATAAGAAAACACTTTAACAGTGTTTTTGCCTGAAACTAAGCTATTCGTGATTGACTCTCTCTTGAGTAATGCCAAATCATTTTTGCTGTTAAAAAATAAATCTCACCACCTTCTTTAATGTCATAAATATCAAACCATAAAATTGTTGATTGCATTTTCCATGTTTCTAATGAACTGTTTTCTTTCATGGAGATATACTCTGAATGATTTGTTCTGTGGTCAGAATCTTGTCACTAAATACTAATTTTTAAAAATAAGGATAAAAAATTTTATGGCCAAGAAAAGGTGTTTGTGTTTTATAATTCAAATAGTCATTGGCCAAAATAAAAACCTAATAGCTATGCTGAAGGACATTGAAATATATAATGCTGTTTATCCTTTTAATGTATTAGAAGTATCTCTGAACAAAGACTCAAAAGCTTTGGGTTACAACCTTGATTCTGCCTTACAAAATTCATGGTGTTCAAAAGTGCTTATTGAAGAAACAGTTAAGTCTTGCTGATATACTAGGTAACTATGCTCAGAGACATGACAGTGAATAATCAGAGAATGTCCTCATTCTCTGGTCAATACTGTACTAGCATTCTCTAGGGAAACAGTACCAACAGGAAGTACATTGTATACTAGTATATGGAGAGTTATTGAGATTTGTTATGAGGAATTGGCTTATGCGATTACAGAGACCACAATCATCCATGTGCAATTTGGGTATCTAGAAAAACTGGTGGCATGGTTCTAATCCAAGTCCAAAGGCTTGAGAACCAGTGAGCTGATGGTGTAAATACTAGCCCAGGGGAGGGAAAAAAATGGCTATCTCCACCCAAGCAGATAGTTAGGAAGAAAAAGAGGTGAACTCCACCCTCCTTCACCTTTTGTTTTATTGAGGCCCCCAATGGACTGGATTATGCCATCCACAGCGGGGAGGGCAATCTTCTTTACGGGGCCCACTGATTCGAATGCTAATCTCATTCAGAAACACCCCAAAGAAAATACCCAGAAATAATGTATAACCAAGTATCAGGTGTGGGCATCCCGTATTGCAGTCAAGTTGGCACAAAAAATGAACTAGCATCAATGTTGTCATTTAAGAGACTTGTGTATTAGTTTGCAGGACCTTCCATAACAAAATACCAAAATTGGGTTGCTTTAACAACACAAAAGTATTGTTCTGCAGTTCTGGAGGCTAAAAGTCTGAAACCAAGGAGTGAGCAGAGTTGGTGCCTTCTGAGGGCTATGAGATGTTAAAGCGGGCGGCGCAGGCCCAAACTTGCGTCACTTGACACTTATGCCAAAGGCCATGATACCAAACCTAGATTTAATACCGTAACCTACTTGCTATTTCAACTTCTCCCAGAAACATCATCTTAGTCAGCACTCTGGAATTTTTGGTCATCATTGATGAGGGGGTCTTGTCACCCAGGCCGTCCACATTCCCATAGCCAGAACCAGCAATCCACATAATAAAAACCCTGGCCATTTCCTGTCTCCCAAAAGATGTCCAGCCTAAAACTAATCCTTTCTTTTCTTTTATTAATAGCTCCTTCACCCCTTCCTTCTTCCTATAAAAACCTTCCATTTTGGGCAGCCCTTCAGGGCGCCCTTCTAGTTGCCACATGGGATGCTGCTGATTCTTGAGTCGCTTAATAAAGGCAATTAGATCTTCACACTTACAGGGCTCAATTTTGTTCTTTAACAGAGAAAGAATCTGTTCTGGGCCTCTCTCCTTGTAGATGACAATTTTCTCTCTGTCTCTTTGTTACTGTTACTGGGTGGGAGTGGGGGGCAGGAAGGGAGGGAGGAAATGAGAGGAGACTAAGGAGGAAAATGAGATCATCCTTAAGAAAAAGTGCAGGAGATGCCAGGATGGTTCAATGGGTTGAGTGCTTGTCTTGCAGCCCCAGGGTCCAAGGATTGAATCCTAGCCCTAGCCCATGTGGACCCATATGCTGAACTGGGGTGTGCCTCTAGTTTGGTTTTCGCCAGGGTGAGCCTCCTATGTGGGAGGACCCCACCCCAGGTGTGCTTTCCATGTAGGAGGTCCCCAGGGGGTGCGTTCCTCTCATGCAAGAGGCTTCCGGTCCAGTTCCTGCCCTGCGCAGCCCCGCACCCACCTGTAGAGTGAAACTATATGGAAAACCGGTGCTATCAACTATGGAGACTACTCTGGGCCCGTCCCCTTCTCTCTGCCTCTCTCTGTCTCTGTGTCAAAAACAATGAAAAAAAGAAAGAAAGAAGTACAGCTACCAGACTGGCCAGAACTAGATTTTGGTGGTGAGAAAGAACTAATCCTGGAGGCCATCTTGCTTCTCGAGGGGAACTTCAGCTCATTGTAATAGGCTATAGTATCCTTAGTGTGGCAGCCAAGGACAATCTCCATCACCACCCCTCATGTAGCCATGACAGTTCCGATAGCACCAAATAAAGACAAAACAATCCGTCCTCTTGACAGGGAGTGGTCAGTGAGGACCAGCCTAGAAACACCTCTAATGCCACCCCTAAATCTTGCATATTTTGTGCCTTCATTTAAAGTGTAATAAATTCTTAGGCCTCTTTGTTCTTTGGGGTAGTTCTTCTCTAGACTTCCCTGCTCTCGCCATCTTGAAAGTGTACTGTTCTTTTAATAAATCTACTGTTTGCTTGGCTTATTCAGTGAGCCTTTGAGATTTCCCCCCAACAAACCCCAATAAACTGTTTTTTTTGCAGCATCTTCATATCATCTTCCCTCCATGAGTGTCTCTTTTTATAAGGACATTAGTCATATTGGATTAGTGGCCCACCCTACTCCATCATGACTTTATCTAAAAGAATTGTATCTGCAATGATGACCTTATTTCCAAATCATATCACCTTCTGAGATGCTAGGGATAGGAGTTCAACATATGAATTTTGAGGGGGACACAATTCACCCATAAAAACTTCCAGTTGTCATTCATAAAAGCAAGGCAATGGCAATTTTCAACTTTTAAATTAGAAGTTGCTTCATTTTTTTCTGTAAGCATAATTGTGCTTCTAAGCAATAAGTTTCCAAAGTAGAATAAAGCACCTTTTGGAACACACAACCTGCTCAGGCCTTGTTTATCTTTTGATTCTCAGAACCATGCATAGTTCTAAGCACAAAACATAGGCTCCATAAATGATGAATGGCAAAAAGAAAGAAAGGAAGAAGGGAGGAAGGGTAAGAGGGGAAATTCTGCTTGTTTTAGGTCTTCCCTAGTGACAAAGAATGTTGTTACTTGTTATTTCCTTAGTCTAAGACTTTGTACAGTCCCAAATCACTGATTCTAACAAATGTGAACAGCTTTTTTTTAAGATTTATTTTATTGTTTGAGAGGTATGTGTGTATGAGAGAGAAGGGGCCAGGGAGAGAGGGAGAGAGAGAAGGGAGAATGGTCCAGAGCAGTCTCCATAGTTGTACATCATTAGTTGTGACATAGTTTCATTCCACACAGGTGGATGTGGAGCCACACAGGGTGAGAACCGCACTGGGGGCCTCCCTCATGGGAGGCAAGCACCTTCCCTGCAGAGCCGTCTGATCAGTTACCAGTGATGCCACAGTTCAGCGTATGGGTTTGCACAGGTCAGGGCTGGGGTCAGGGCTGGGGCCAGGAATTGAACCCTAGACCTTGCAAGGCAAGCCCTCAACTGCTAAACTATGTTGGCATCCCCTAAAAAGTATGTGTTTCTTGATTTTGCTTTTTTTTTTAATTCAATCCCAAAGATTTCTTCACTTTACTTTCTCCCACGTCCTTAATCTACCACCAATGCATTTCACCTGAACCTCCTTACAGCTCTACCTTTTATTCTTATAAAATAAACTGCAAAACTGCCATGCTCCAGAACATTTTCTCAATCCATTAAAATTTTGCTTCGCAGTAATTATCATCAGTTTGGTTCAAATAAACTCATAAAAATTCTGTGCAGGTTTGGATATTTCTTTTTTTTTATTATTTTTTTATTTTTTTAAAGATTTATTTTTATTGTTTTTGACAGAGAGAGAGATACAGAGACAGAGAGAAGGGGGAGGGCACAGAACAGTCTCCATAGTTGCACATCATTGGTTTTTCCCATAGTTTCATTCCACAGGTGGGAGTGGGGCTGCATAGGGCAGGAACTGGGCCAGGGTCTCGCCCCAGTGAGAACTGAAATAGGGGCACCCCCCAGTTCAGCATATGGGTCCACATGGGCCCGGACCGGGATTTGAGCCTCGGTCCCCGGGGCTGCAAAGTGAGTGCTTAACCCACTGAGTCATCCTGGCTTCCCCTGGATATTTCTTATGTCAACAAGGAACAACCTTCTGCTTTATCTTGGTTTCTTTGACAGCCTAGGCCTAAGAATTACAAAGTCTCATATATAATAGCAGCATGAGGAGTCTAATATCATAATTTTGTGACTGAATGTCTAGATCCTTCTGCAATTTGGTCTCTGACCCTGCTAGAGTGACTAGGTCATTTTACAGTCTTAAACTCTGATTCTATCTACTTGATGAACTTCATTCTCCATTTTGTCTGTTGCACCACAAACCTTGTTTTACTAGTTTATTTCAGAGATTCAAAGGGCAACTGAGGTACTGGCCTATAACTTGTGATACTCCCCTTTCTACTGACCATGTCTTCTTACTCCAACTGTTGGCCATATCCCATGAATCTATCTGTTGACCATGAGTCAACCAAAATTACCCATTGTTCTTATCTCACAAGCCTACTTGCTGACCATTACCAACCCTAAAAGTCCAATAGTCTCTACCAATCAGGAAACGAATGATATACAAGGGCAGCCTGATCAATTTTGCCTCCACCTAAATAGAAAATGAATGGGAAGAGATATTTTAGTGAAATATATATATAATTTATTTTCAAATCTGCATATAATTGTTTTTCTACAGAATCACTATATACTTACAATACACTCTCATGATCTTGATGAAGCAGATCACTCGTAGTTGTATGTCTTCCACTGCGTGGTTTGTCACTCAAATCTGCTTGCCCCACTTCTCCATCTTTGAACTACCTTACCCAACATGTTAATGTATTCACAAGATCACTTTGCATTTGTCTCTGAATTTCAAATGGAGGAATTTTTCTGCTGCTAAGAATTCAATAACAGCATGTTGTTTGACCCAAACATCTGAATACTCTTCTATTTTGATGTGCGCTGGGTGAAAAATGTAAGCATCTGTGTGTGCAAGGTGAATGATGGAGAGGAGATACCATGTGACTACACAGAACCAGTTATATTCAGATATGTTTAATGTAACAAAAAATATTGCAGTGGAGGCAAAATTATCAGCCTGTCCTCACATGTTTATGGCATTATTTCCCTAGCAACCCATCCCATTGACTCACACTTTTAAACACTTGCTGTATTCTTCCCCTCTCAGAGCATGTCTTCAATTTATGCCAAAGGCTACATTCTCTGATTTGCAAATTGTATCAGAATAAGATTCTGTTAAATGCCTCAGAAGAGTCCTGTGGAGCTTTCATTTACAAGAATTAGATGTGATCTTGGAGATCTAGTGCTACCTTGTTGTTTTACCCATAAGGGATCCTATCCCAGAAGTGCTGCCCACAGTCACATAGCCATTCCCTGATAAGTCAAACCTAGAGGGGCTTCTCTCCTCTTCCACTGTCCTTTCTAGATCATGATGCTGCCCCTGCTTTGTACACAAGAACATAAACAGCTTATCCCTCCCTAGCTATAAGAGTGGGAGGAAGCACATGACTATCCCAAACACCAGCCCCTCCAAATGCTGTGAATCCTTACACGGACCTCACTAAAATGGACTGGGTATCGCCTTGGACTCGGAGCAGGACAAGTGAAGTTCACCTGTTTTTACCCATGTGCCTTGCGAGGGATCATCGTGAAGTAATCTCAGCCACAAGGGTATTTGGTTGACAGCTCAGTGTCAGGAACCAGAAAACAGGTGCACACCTTCATTTGGGGCTTTGATGGGCTCAGAGAGAACACTGTCCCCAAATTCCTCCTCTGGACTGATGCCAATGCGTGCTAGCAAGGCATTCTTCTTTGTTACCTAGCTGGGACCATGAAGACCATGAAAACAATAACCACTAAAATGACTGACATTCAGCAACATGACCATATGAAAAGCACTGTAACTAAATGTTTGACACGCATTATTTCATTTTATCCTCAGCACCATGCTGTGGTATAGTCTCCCCAAATTACAGATGGGAAAACTAAAGAAGTTAAGCACCCTCACCCAAGATCTTACAGCCAGAGGACCTAGAGATTCATCCAATCAGAGCAGGCTTTAAAGGCTCTACAAGCATCAGCCAGGTGGCTTAAATCAATGAACCTCTCAGAACTTCAGTTTGTGGTGTCAACTAGGGATAATGACACCTGCCTTGCAGATGAGCTTTAATACATGTAAAATACTTAATACAGAGTCTACACAGTACCAAATTCTTCACACACAAAAAGCAATTTGAGTGGTCTCTTCCTGTTGTCCTCATCTACTACACAAAACTCAAGAGACAAGAGATCTATTCCCTCTCCTAATGCCTCGATGAGAATAAGAATGAAAGGAGAACTCAGTGAGGACCCTGGGAGACCACGGGGTTCTACACACAGTAAAGGGCCTATAAACACTTACCACAGTTTAATCTAAGTCTGTCCAACCAACGGGAGACAGGCTATTACCCATGTCGTGAAATGAACTGAACAATAAAAGCCTCACCTGATCCATAAGAGTCATTACTCCCGGGTGCCTTTGGGATACCCAGTGAAAAACTGAGCGCACTTCCATGGTAGTGTGATAGCCATTATGGGGACCAGTTACAGAGTGCCAGTGCCAGCATTTTACATACATCCTCTTGTCCTGTCCTCACAGCAACCCCAGGAAGTGTTATTTTGCTTATTATAGAGGAGGTTACAAACTTAAGTGTGCTTGACTCATAAGCTCATGGTCTTAAAACTGTATTTATTAGAAAAGACTAGTTGCAAGGAGGGAAAAACATTAAAAGAGGAAATAGTGTTATGAAAGTAGTATTTCACAGGTTTCCTGAGTAAGGAACCAGAACTGAAAACTAGAGAGTTGTTTCTGTATCTCTCTCTCTCTCCTTCCCTTTCCCCCCTCTCTTCTCTCCCTCTCCATCTTTCCCCTCAGTCTTCTCTTTTTTCTCTCAGTCTTCTACTTCTTCAGCCTTACTGTAAAATTAGCCACTCCATACTTCTGACCTTATATGCTACTGATCCATTCTTTCATGAACATTCTTTTCCAGTTTCCAGGAGAAGAATCACATTGGTCCAGCTTGAGCCACTGGTCTCCCAGTGTTTGTGCTGGTTGGCAAGCAGTTCCACCCCTGTGAAGTGCAAGGCATAGAGAAAGGGGATTGATGTTCAGGGTGGGTAGCCACTAGCAAGGTGTCCTCCCAGCTTATACTTTCCTGCAAGATGTTCAAACATCCATTCATTTTAGAAAATGCAAACCTAATGAGACCTCTATTAACATAAGCATTAATTGAGGAATGTGTAGTAAAGATGTTAGGTGTCTAATGATATTGCTTTGGGCAGAGAAATTAGTAAAAGAATGTGGAGTAGCCAATTAAAGTGCGCCAGGTCAGTTGCCTGCTTTAAATATTTTCTAGTTTCCATGGCAGCACAGTCTGATAGAGATAAAAAAGCAAGCCACATATGTCATTCTAAACATTAGCAGCCACATTTTTTTTTTAAAGATTTTATTGATTTTTGACAGAGAGAAACAGAGACAGAGAGAGCCAGAGAGAAGGGGGAGGGCCCAGAGCAGTCTCCATAGTTGACATTAGTTTTCCATATAGTTTCACTCCACAGGCGGGCACAGGGCTGCACAGGGCAGGAACTGGGCCGGGAGCCTCCCACATAGGTCCCGGCAAGAACTGAGCTGGGGGCACTCCTCAGTTCAGCATGTGGGTCCACATGGGCCGGGGCCAGGATTCAATCCTCGGTCCCCATGGCTTCAAAGCGAGTGCTTAACCTGCTGAGCCATCCCAGCTTCCCCCACATATTTTTAAAAGTAAAAGAAAAGAGGTAAAATTCATGATAACAATATCTTTTATTTAATGCAATATCCAAAATATTATCACTTCAACACGTAATTAATATTAAACATTATTAATGCTCTATATCTTACATATTTTTGTACTAAGTCTTCAAAAATCTGATATGTAGAGTCTGGCAGAAGTAACTTCCTTTTTTTATGAGCTGGTAATCTGTATTAAATCTTTTATTACAAAATCATAAGCGTATAATTCTATAACATAACAATATTACACTCAAGCACACTATATGACATTTTAAGTGAAAGGTTCAAATTGCTGTCATCTAATGTGAGATCAAGCAAGCCTTATGACGTTACAGAGTTACTTTTGCCAGACCCTGTATTTTACATTTATAGCACATCTTAATTTGGATGTACTATTTTCATTAGATATACCTGATTGATGTTAGATTTCCTAAAACATACAGTTAAATAAGTGCAGTTATATCCATGTTCCATTATTTTATGCTATTTTTCATGAATTCTGTAGGATGAAATTAATTCATGTCAGGGGTCGGGGTTTTCAGTTCTTTCCCACTGAACTCGTCTGTTGTCCAGACAGTTCTTCTGGTGCAGAAGTGATAATTGATAAAGATGGCCACGTTGAGACTATGAGCCTCTACCCCACAAAGAGAAAATGGCTGGAAACTGGAAGATAACATTTGATCACCTCTTTGCTTGGTCTATGTGACAAATAATTTTTTTCATAGACTGACTAGAGTCAAGTTTTGAGGGTTGTTTTTTTATCGGTTTGTTTGCATGTAAACAATGCAGTCTCCTTAAGGGGAACACTTTTGAAATTCTGTAATTGCATATGGGGGTCAGAAGATGCTGAAAATGCAAATCACTGATAATAAAATGCAAGCAGCTAGTGTTTGTCTCCTCCTGGTATCATTAGCAAAGAGGCAACAGCCCTCAGGGAGGGCACTCAGGCAAGGCAAGGCAAGGCTCCCGGTTGAATGGCAGGTCGTGAGCTACCAGGAGGGAGCCCTTTGGATCATGGTCTCTGAGTAACATCCTGTAAAGACAACAGACTCCTGACAATGTCCAGTCTGGTGCCAGGGAAAGCCTCCCACCAGAGAACGGCTTTTCAGCCTTTTCACACTCTCCTCTCCTTGGTGTTGCTGAGCCTGGCAGGGCCTCGACTTTTCTTATTAGCTTGTTGATTGGATGAAGGAAGGGACAGCTCCATCTCCCGCTTCTTGGCGTCCC
Organism: Craseonycteris thonglongyai; assembly: GCA_004027555.1. Taxonomy (NCBI): domain Eukaryota; kingdom Metazoa; phylum Chordata; class Mammalia; order Chiroptera; family Craseonycteridae; genus Craseonycteris; species Craseonycteris thonglongyai. The sequence continues at coordinate 873 of PVKE010008423.1, read as the reverse complement.
AGTCTTCGTCCTGCTGGTCCAGCGGCAGCCCCTTCTGCCTGGTGGTGCAGCGGTGGTCCCAGCACTCGGGCTCGGCCCTAGGGGAGGGGAAGAGAGCGGCTCTCAAAGAGCAGGCCGGACAGAGAGCCTGGCCTCGTCTCCTGCCCTCTGCGCACGGCCTAGGCACCTCAGAGGTCCCGACAACAAGGAAGGGGACCAAGTTCCAGTGAGCGTATCCGAGCGTGCACATGGCGAGGTTTCACATACTAAAGAAACCACTTGGAGCTGGAGGAAAACATTGTGCCCAGAGTACGATGTTAACAGAGTCAAAGACAGCTAGGCAGTGAGCTTGCAGAAGGCACTGCTCATTCTTCACGTGCTCATGTTTGTAGAGCAACTGGCTTTTTTTTTTTTTTTTAAGATTTATTTTATTGCTTTTGACAGAGACAAGCTGAGACAGAGGCAGAGAGACAGAGAGAAGGGGGAGGGCCCAAAGCAGTCTCCATAGTTGTATGTCATCAGTTTTCGAAACAGTTTGGTTCCACACAGGTGGGCGGGGGCTGCTCAGGGCGGGAACTGGGCTGGGGGGTCTACTGCATGGGAAACACACCCCAGTTCAGCATATGGGTCCACACAGGCTGGGATTCAATACATGGTCCCTGTGGTTGCAAGGCGAGCGCTTAACCAGCTGAGCCATCCTGGCTTCCCTGTAAAAAAATTTTGAAGTACAGGAATGTATAAGGGAGGAAGTAGAAATAACTCATAATCACATATGAAATACAGTGGTACCTCGGTTCACGAACGCTTCTGTTCACGAACAACTCGGTTCACGAACAGAAAAGTTCATCAAAATATGCTCCGGTTCACGAACTCCGCTTCGGTTCACGAACAGGA
>PVKE010008422.1:0-47786 GCA_004027555.1 Craseonycteris thonglongyai | reverse complement strand
GAATGTTTGAGGGAGGACTCAAAGAGATTTTTAACTGTTTTTGATATAATTATGGAAGTGATTTCAGCAGAGGCCAAGTGGACTCTTAGTTTAAAACAGCACTGGGGGGAAAGCCGGGATGGCTCAGCGGGTTGAGCGCTCGCTTTGAGGCCACGAGGACCGAGGATCGAATCCCGGCTCCGGCCCAGGCAGGACCCACATGCTGAGCTGGGGAGTTCCCACAGTTCGGTTCTCTAGCTGTCTCTGTCTCTGTCTCTCTCTCTATCTGTCAAGAGTAAAATAGAAATAAATATGCACTGAAGATAAAACAATTACTCTCTATAAATATAAAAAGATATAAAAAAACAAACAAACAAACAAAAAAAAACAGCACTGGGCCAAACTCACTTCTCCATGGGTTCACCAGAGGGTCATCCCATTATTTGCAGCCTTATAGTGCCTTAGGAGTGCAGAATAGTGGGAGAAGTGACAGGTTGTTTCTAAAACACAGCCACAATCATCCGCTTCCCTTGTCCCAGCCTTTGGGGAAACTCTTCCCATCCTGGCCCAGAGCTTTTTCTTGAACAATGAAACTTCATCAAATGTGACTGACCTAAGAAAAACTTGAGTATTTGAACTTGCTTTTCCCTGTGGGCTTGGAGCACTTAGTCTACCATACAAATAAGCCCGAACTCACATACTGAAGGGACTGCAGGGAAGATAACTGACGTGCCCTAGCTTTCCAATCACCAGAGGCGTAGGTGAGGCCATTCTAGCTCATCCAGCTTCAGCCTAACTACCAGCTGACTACTCATCAGCCAAGATGGCCCAAACCAAAATGGTCAAGGCCACCCACAGAATTATGAGAAATAACTAATGATTTTATTTTAAGCCATGAAGCTTGGGATGACTTATTACACAGCCAAAGCTAACTGATGAGGATATTTATCGAAAGACTATGTGGAAGAACCAGCCAGTATCCCAGGGTCAGGAGAAATAACCTTGCTAAAAGCCTAGTGCACAAAACTGTTTCAGCACCACGGACAGAGGCACTGGGTTGGGCGTGTGAGTCAAGCCATGGATATGCCGAGTCTTGAGGTTAGATGAGAACAGAGGCTTAGGCCACAGGGGCAGACCGGAGTGTAAAAGAACATGGTCCTAATAGAGGAGCTAGTGAGTCTTGTCAGGCAGCTACTGACTCAGGAACCCTCAGACCCTGACACACCACATAGCTGCCCACGCTATGAGGATATGTGAAATGCTTTACTCCCGTTGCCAGGGCCTGGCCCCCAGTGGTTTCTCTCATCTACTATGACAGGGGTGGCGAACCTTTTGGCGATTGAGTGCCAAAGTTTATGAAATAAGAGTATACTCCCTTGACTCGCGTACCAACCCATCGAGTGAGATAGAGGCATCGATTATTTTTATGTCTATAAGAGCATAAACAATAATTTTTTAAATGGTATTCACAGCTCTGCGTGCCAAAATAGTTGCTCCGTGTGCCACTTTGGGCACGCGTGCCATAGGTTCGCCACCCCTGTACTATGTGATACCAAGCAATGTGGAGGAGGATGTGCAGAGCTGGTACTGTGTCCCAGGAGAGCCATCAGTCCCAGACAAACCATGACAGTTGTTGGTTGCCTACCTGACTCCAGTTCAGGCAACTGGAGGGCTGAGGGTAGAGGGCAGCAGAGGCAGGGAACTGAGGTGTGGCTTCCTGGCCAAGACTCACTGGGAGATGATTCTCACTCAGTTTTCTAACTGCCTTCTCCTTGCTTTGCACACAACCTGGCTTACATTATCTCCCTAGGGGAAAGTCAGGCTCTGTGTCAGGGAAATCTGGAGCCTGTAATTTCGCAATAACAATGATCTCTTGTTTCTGAGCAGTGCTTAGACCTTCATAAATCCTGTCATAGTTACAAATTATATAATCTGGTTTGATCCTCATAACCCTTTTTGAGAAAAGCAGAGGCTAGGGAGCCGTCCTGTTACTCAGTCATTCTCTCTCCTTTTATTCTCTAAATGTATGAGCCAGGGTAGGGGAACGCAACCAAAAGAGCAGAGACCAGAATCCAGAACTCTGAATGCCCTATGTCCTGAGACTCATTCTAACAAGGTGAGTGCCCTTGATTCAACATCCGGGGACTTGAAATGGCTTCTCTCCCCCTTACGTTAAAATGAAAGGTCAAGGGGAAGTCAGGATGGCCCAGTGGGTTAAGTGCTCCCTTTGTAGCCCCGGAGACCGAGAATCGAATCCAGGCCCAGCCCATGTGGACCCATATGCTGAACTCTGGTGTGTTTCCCATGCAGGAGGTCCCCAGTTTGGTTCTTGCCCCCCCCACCATTCAGCCCCTGGCTCGAGGGGGCATGCCTCCCATGCAGGAGACCCCCAGCCCAATTACCGCCCTGCGTGGCCCCCACCCACCTGTGTGAAAAAAAAAAACCATGTCGAAAACTGAAGTTCAACTATGGAGACTGCTCTGGGCCCTCCCCCTTCTGTCTGTCTGTCTCTGTCAAAAACAATAAAATAAATCTTAAAAAAAAAAAAAAAGGAGAGTTCAGGACTCTGGTCCTTAAATTCTTTTAAGCTCTGAATTTCTAGGAGTGTATAAAGGCTGAGCCAATCAGGTCTTTTGTTCATGATATGGGGTGCTGTTTGGGGACCACCCCTAGATTGCTGGCTGTTTTCCAGGTATTTGTGCTGCTAGTGCCCCACAAAGTGAGCGACAGGGGTGGCAATTCCCACTTGCTGCATAGTCAGAAAACTCTGGGTCCTGCAGACTGGATAGAGGGACTGCCTGGGTGGTCTATAGGCTCCTATGACCCACATACAGGAAGGGCACTGGCACCAGCTTCTTGGGGCTGATGGCATCTGAGGCCTCTGTCCCCATCTCTGCTCTGCTTCCCTGCGCACACCAGCTTGGACTTCTCAGGCCGGCGTTCTCCATACGGTTGGAGTCACGTCTTCTCAGCTTCTCCCCTGGAGAGGAAGGGGTTCTTTATTAATTTTATGTTAAAAGTAATTTCAGGGAAGACCTCTGATTGATGACATGCCCACTCTTATGGCCAGGCTGATGTGGGTGCTGGGATGAGACACTTCCTCCAGAGCTACTGGGTGCAGTAACGGTTCCCAAAAGATGGGGAGTTGTCATCAGAAGAGGAGACAGATGGAGAACAGGCAAAGCAGGAAGTGCTCACCGTGGGGTTTGCTGCCCCACTCAGGGGGTGGGGCACAGATGCGAAGTACTTGACCACATGATTGAGTTTTGATGACCAGGAAGCTGGAGCAGGGCTTGGAACCTGGAGAGTCTGACTCTAAAGCCCACAATCTTCCCACTATAGTTTCCTACCTAAGTTCCATTTTCATATGGTGACTGAAGGTGGACCACGTGACTTCTTTGGGCCAGATCCTGCCTTGGGACTGTGGCAGTCACAGGGGAGATGTCCATTCCTCATAAGGGGGAACTGTGCTGACGGGAGAGTTCTGGGCTGGTGATCGGGAGACACAGACATTAGTCTTGGCTCTTTACTGCCTTGCTGCATGACCTTGAGAAAGTCACTTTCTTTCTTTGAGTTTCAATATCTTGTTTGCCGAACGGGGATGATCATAGGCATTGAGGAAAACTAGTGAGATAATTCTGTGAATGAACTTTCAAAAGCTGAAAAGCTCACACAGATGTGAGGATTATTCTTATGATACTGGGCTCCTCAGGATTAGCTTAAATGTATGGCAACAGGAGGGACGGAGGCTAACAGAAATGTCCAGATGTCTAGCCTCCTTGCTCAAATAATGCAACACAACCTGCTTTGCAGGGGGAGGGGGCGCTGATTTATGTATTTATGGTGGGCGACTCATGTTGGGCTTCCTGACGCTTCCTTGAACTTCTCACCTCTCTGCCTGCTGCCTGGGGTCAGAGGCCAAGCATTCTTTTTATGACAGTGTGCAAGCCTGGCCACATTGTTCTTGTTTCCTCTTCTCTTTTTCTCTCCCTCAGGCCAAGAAACGAGGATCCTGAGCCACATCTTTCTGGGACCACTGCATCTTGCATGTTTATTTTTTGTTTCCTGAGGGAGGAAGCCCAGTCTGTTGGAATCAGGAAGGATCGAAGGCTGCCATCTCATCCCATTGGAAGCCACTGCTGGGAATCACATGAAAAGGGGACTCTATTTGCAGAAACCCTTAGAGACCCCTGGGTAAAGTGAAATGAAATAATTTTGTTTATATACTGCAGGACCTCTCAGGGCCTTTAATCCACCAATGATTAAAAAAAACCAAAACGATTTATTTTATTGTTTAAGAGAAGGTGAGAGAGAGAGAAAGGGGGAGAGAGAGAGAGAGAGAGAGAGAGAGAGAGAGAGAGAGAGAGAGAGAGAATGGGGGAGGGCCCAGAGCAGTCTCCATAGTTGTACCTCACCAGCTATGACATGGTTTCATTCCGCACAGGTGGATGTTGGGTCGCGCAGGGTGGGAACTGAACTGGGGGCCTCCCACATGGCAGGACAAAAAATCCCACTGCCGAGCCATCCTGGCAACCACCAGCCATGCTGCGGTTCAGCATATGGCGTTGGACAGGCTGGGGCTGGGAATCAAACCCCGGACCTCAAGACCGTGAGGCAAGTACTCAATCGCTGAGTTATCCTGGCATTCCCACCACTGAGTTTTGCTCATCATTAAGAAGGGGACATAGCAGCCAGGTTTTCTTTTTTCTTAGTGTTTTTTTGCTGGGCTTTTTTCCATCTGACAGAACATTTTGGGAATTGGTGTCATGCTGAATACACCTCGGGAAAGAATGATCCAGTGCCATACCCTGAATTTACAGACGGGGACCGGGAAGTCTGGACAGGGCAAGTCAGGTAGAGAAAAAGGCCCACCCTTGTCTCCTGTCATGGGCTCCAGGTCTCTTTCCCCAGCACCGTCCCACTCACATCCACCCGCAAGACTCTCTCTACCTCCAAGAGGGTCCAGGTTGGTTGTGCCATCAGGACACTGGAAGGCAGAGAATTGCACTTTCTGGGTAAAATACCCAAGATAAGAGGGAGTGTGAATATGAGTGTGATTAGGAATGCTGGGTGGGGGAAGAACCTTTGGTTTTCACCTTCACTGAAGACCAGCCAAGAGACAGCAAAGTAAGAAGATCTCAGGGTAGAAATCGGGGTGCTGCTTGTGCATCATTGGTTACAAATGGTTGTTCATTCAACAACTAGTTGGTGAGAGCCTGGCGTGTCTTTCAGGAAACATGGCCCACACAGCTCATGTCAAGTTGAAGAACAACCCAGGAGCTGTCCAAGGTGTGTGTGTGTGGACGCAGAAGAGTAGCATCGGTGTGGAGGGCCCACTAGTTCACAGCCAGGAGGGTGAGGATGATGACAGCTATGATTATTGAGTAACTGATGGGCCCCAGGGATTGTTTTATCAGCTTTGCACAAGTGTACTCATCTATTTCTCACTTCAGCTCTGTGATGTAGGTGCTGTTGCTATCATTGCAAAATTACAGAGCAGGAAAACAAAGCAAGGAGCTTGTGCAGGGTTGTTGGGTTGGGAAGTCATAGAGCAAGAAAGAAAACTTGTGCTCAGCAGCCTGACTACGGAGCCCGCACTTTTCAATGCCAGGGCTCTGCGATCACGGTGGAGTAGTAGTAGAGTGTTGGGAAATGCTGCTCTGATCGACTACACAATCCATGGAGATGCTCATACAATCCAACCTTAGAGCGAGAGTGAGCCTCATCAGGCATTTCATCCACTCCCTTCATTATAACTGTAAAGAACAGGCGCGGCTGGAATGACAGCCTGACCAAGTCGACAACTTCTGGCCACACTGCACTCAACGGAATGGAGCCTCTTGGCAACAGTGGGAACAGTGGGAGGCCCCTGGCCCTGGAGTCAAACTCCAGCCACATTGCCTCTTCCTTAAGGCACCTCAGAGCCCCACCTGGCCCCACCGGCCCCACCTGGCAGCCTGGATGCGCTGTTCATTGAGTCCCACACCCAAAGGGTCCCAGGGTCAGACTCTCCCCTACACTGAAGAACTGAACTGACCCTCCCAGGCTATCTCCCCCACTCATGCCCATCTGTTGATTCAACCTTAAAAAGAAAAAGAAGAAAAGAAAAAAAAAAAATGACAACCAGAATTGAAACACTGTAACATAATTTTTCAGATGAAATCTCCCCCTTCCCCCAAATATCACGAAGTAGTAATAGCCCCACATCAATACTGTTTATCCAGTAAGGGTCTTTCTAGTTCAATAAACAGGGTTTCAAGCCCTGGCCCTCCCACTTCTCTTCCCCCACTCTGGGGGGACGTGGGTCATCTCCAACATAGTGCCTATTAAGCTGTGCCGTTTGATGGATCTTTAATCTTGCCAAACACATGTTGAGAAGAATAAAACCAAATTTTGTATAGGAAATCAAGGGCCAAACTTCTTTGGAAATCAGCTCTTTGGGTAATCTTGCTCCCTGTTCTGACCAAGGAGGCCATGTCGCTTTACCAGGGAGCCCTGGAAGGACCTGGGCTCTTTGGGTTCAGGACGGGAGAGAGGGCTAGAGTCCTCTGGGAATCCCTGTCCCCAATCCTTTTGATTCTCTCCTTTCAGCACAGAGAGCAGTTCTAGTCTAGGCTGCTTATGGATCAAAGCTAATCTGGATGTAATTCCCCGCTCAGCTCGCTGCACCCTCAGTAACACATAAATACAGATTAAAGGGTTATATAAATGCAATTTTCTAATTAATTGGTGCAAATCCAGCTACTGTAGGACATAGATTTCACCTTCTCCATGAGAGGTTTTCTTCTCTGAGTTCAGTTTACAGAATGTCACCCACCACAAGGGAGTGGGTAGGCCTGACAGTTCCCAGGATTGTGCCCATAGCGGCCCCACCCCAAGTTCTCAAGTTCTCAGCAGGAGACTTTGGGCCGTGGACAATGCACAGCTCTGTGAAGAGCAGAAAGAGACTGGGCTTGCGACCAGTCGGTTCAGGTTCAACCCTGGCCCGGTCCTTGACAGGCTATGAGGCCTAGGACATGTTCCCTAACCTCTCTGAGCCTCCATTTTCTTATTCTTAAAAAGATGATTAGACCCTGAGGCCTGGCTCTGAGGGTCGCTGTGAAGATGAAAGGCCATGTTTGAAAGTGTGTAGCACAGTTCCTGGTGAATTGTTAGCTGCTGTCAGTCATTGTTTGCCATTGAAGACAATGATGCTAGAGGTCAGTACAGGAGAAGATGCCAAAAACCTCAGGCCTGAGCCTTCATCCTTTTTCTGGCAGGAGTCTGCAGGTTAGCGTTTCTGCTGCTTGGAGAACAGCGCTCATGGACCCAGGAACAGCGTGTTCTCCCGGGAGCCGCCTTCCCTCACCGCCTCATCGAGCTGCCCCACGGGTCTGCATGAGACCAGCTCGGTGTTTGATCGTGCACGGGGTCAGCGAGAAAGCAGGTGTGGCAGCATCAGTCCTGACAATGGTTATGGTGATGATGGTGGGCCAGGCACGCTGGGAACACTGTCTCACTGCATCCTTGATGTCAAACCTATGTGCTAGATACCAACTTGATTCCCATTTTTTGGATGAGGAAACTAAGACTTAACTGACTGTCCTTAGACTGACTGCCGTTTTTCTTCCTCTCTTCACCGCTCTAAAGCTTTCCCCATGTTGTGTATGCATGCATGCATGTGTGTGTGTACCCATTCAGGTTCCCATGCACACTCTCCCAAGTGCTCATGCAGCCATGTGGACACTGGTCAGTATGTCACATGCCTGCTCTGGCCCACGGATGCTCACATGCCCCCATGTCTGCCTACTCACCAAGGGAAACCTCACTGACAAGGAGCCAGAGCAAGAAGGAGGCCGGCAGGGAAGAGGAAAAAGGGTACGTTTGAGAATGTTTCCTAAGTTGAATGATTGTAATTATTGTAGACTAAGGTGACCAGACGTCCTGCTTTTGGTGGGACAGTTCCGATTTTTAACAATTTGTCCCACGTCCCGCGGTGTTTTAAAAAAGTCCCGATTTGTGGAAAGAATGCACGACAAGCTAGGGAACGGCGGGAGATAGACCAAATTTTTAATCAAGAACCCCCTCCCCCCTCCGGTCAATGGTGTTCCGCTTTACCAATGTTAAAATCTGGTCACCTTATTGTAGACACGTGTTCTTTTACTGCTGAAGTTAGCCAGGGTCGCTGGTTGGACAGTCCTGAGTTCCTGCTTTCATGCTTGACGTGGCAAGTTCATCATTTTGTGCAGGGGAGCATCCTCCAGGAGTTAGAAGCTGCTTGTTTTCCAAGCTGTTCTCTAATTTTTCTTAGGCGTAGGCTGTGGCTTCTGACCTCATCTATGATACTGAACATTTCTGGTCCTCAATTTCCTTATCTTAAAAAAATGCCAAAAAGCAAACAAACAAACCAACTCCACAAACTCTAAACTTTGCTTATCTATCTTCAAGGCTTATTAGGAGATTCAAATGAGAAAATCGAGGAGAACTTGCTTTCAAACAAATTGTGGGCTGAGTAGGGGTGGTGTTGAAAGGAGAGAGCTCACAGACAATGAGCGCTTGAAAAACGAGGCTGGCCAAATTCAAGGTCTGTGTCCTGTGCACGGCTCTCTGTCAGGGTAGCCACACCAGGGCTGGGATTGCCCAGGCAGCCTGGGAACCACTGAGTGCTGTCACTTTAAAAGTAGAGTGAAGTGTTCATTAGCTGGGCTATTTTTTCAGGTGTGTTCTAATTGTACTAATTAACTCTAAGGTAGATTTTAGCACTCTAGCCTCCATCGCTGCCTTCAAATGCCAAAACAAATCTTGCCATAATTACCAGCAATCCTTTTCATTACCGGCTGCCTAATTATCCTATTAATAGCACATCCTAAGAGACAGTATTTGCTTGGCAGGCAAATATTTGTTTTTAAATGAGCAAACACAAAGACAAACTGCTCTGTTTGCAGCAGGATTTCAAATGCAAAATGGTTGATATTCATGCGAAAAATAATAATCTGAGTAAAACCGAACGCTTAATCCACTGGAAGCATTTAAGCATTCAAACATATACTTTTTTTTTTTTTTTTTTTTGCTCTGGCTGCAGTTCTCCCTTGCTGACGGGGTTGGGTGTTAGAAGGGTTAAGACACTTCTGTGATAGGGAGTTGGGTGTCTTATTGGATTTGGGCAAAACTCAGAGAGGGAAAGTTGAAAACAACACCAGACATGGAATAAAGTAACATTCGAGTTGGAGGCCAGGGGTTGCCATACCTGGCTGATCATCAGAGTCACCTGGAGAGGAACTGGTCAAAATGCAGCTTCCCAGCCCTGCTGATTTTTCTTTTCTTATCTTTTCTTATCTTTTTCTTTCCTTTCCTTTCCTTTCCTTTCCTTTCCCTTCCCTTCCCTTCCCTTCCCTTACGTCCTTCCTTCCTTCCTTCCTTCCTTCCTTCCTTCCTTCCTTCCTTCCTTCCTTCCTTCCTTCCTTCCTTCCATTTCTGCAAAGGTCCCTAGGTGATTTTTATGTGTGTCCAGGCTTGAGACTCACTAATTCAACCCAACCCCTCACTTAACAAAAGAGGAGATAAATGACTGAGGTTATACATTGGATTAGGGACAGAACCAAGATCAGACCCAGGTCAACCCTGAGGGTTAAAATGCACTCAACATCCATCTGTAAGAAATTTTTTCTTATTTCAAAAATAACCATACTAATTGTGGTGAATTTTAAGCCATAAAAGTATATTGTCAAAGTGAAAATAAAACCTCCAACTTGCACAGCCCACCCTAATTCCGTCCCACTCTAGCACTTTCTTGTTATACTAGTGAACGTGAACATGCATACTTACTTTTTCATGTCGTTTTAAACAAGAATAAAAGACCACACTATCTACTGGGTTGAATCGTGTGAAATTGTGAATGTGTGCCTGCATTAAAGGGTACAAAGCGGCAGTTTTCTATGGGTTAATTTACTGATTGACTTGCTGTAAAGTTATATACAGTAAAAGTCATTCTTTGGTATATAGCTGCACGAATTTTTACAAATGCTTAGTCATGTAACCACCACCATAATCAAGGTACCACATCCACATATTTTTGTTTTTCTATGATAAGGCGACCAGACGTCCCGCTTTTGGTGGGACAGTCCCGATTTTTAACAATTTGGTTTTAAAAAAGTCCCAATTTTTGGAAAGAATGCACGACAAGCTAGGGAACGGCGGGAGATAGACCCAATTTTTAATCAAGAACCCCCTCCCCCCCCGGTCAATGGTGTCCCGCTTTACCAATGTTAAAATCTACTCACCTTATTCTATGACCCTCACCTCAACACACTCCCTCATGCTGACCCTTTATAGTCATCCCCAACGCCGACTCCAGGCAACCGGGATCTGTTTTCTGTCACTCAGGTTATTTTTATTTTTAATTATTTATTTTATTTTAAAAATTAGCACACACTAAGATTGCTCTCTTTTTCCTTCGGTGTACAGTCTATGAATCTTAGCACATGTATAGATTCCTGTAACCCCACCACAATCAGTTCCATCATTCAGAAAAGACTCCTAGGGTCACCCTCCAGTCCCTTCACGCACAGCCCCTGGCGACCACCAGATCTCTTCTTCGTCCCCACAGTTTTGTCTCTTGGAGAACGTTACTTTAATGGAATCATACAGTCTGTATTTGAGACTGGCTTCTCTCACTGCACATAATGTCTTCCCGATTCGTTCAGGTTGTTGGGTGTGTCAGTAATTTGGTCCTTTTTACTGCTGAGGAGCATTCCATCACTGGTGGTACCAGAGTTTGTTTGCCCATTTCCCCTCGCGTGTTATTTTAGGGTCTCATGGCATTTGTTTCTACTCTTTATCAGTTGGAACATTTCTTCTCTGATCTGCCCCTTCCTACTCAGTGCTACCAGGATGCCTCCTTGCTTTGCCTTCACCAACCCTCTTATCCTCTTCCATTATTACCCCTCTCATCCTACTGGGTCAAGTACCACCATCTGTGCTGGAAGTCCAATTTTTTTTTTTTTTTTTTTTTTAAAGATCTATCTTCACTGTTTGAGGGTGACAACTCTTTATCAGTTGGAACATTTTAATTGTGAGTTGAGAGGGGTCTGTTGGGCCTTGCTAGGCTGCTGTTAAGTTCACTGGTAGCTTCTCTGTCCTGCATTTTCAACTACTTTCTCTCTACTGCTTTTTTCCTCAGAGCCTGTGAACCAGATTATGTCTTTCTTGTCACCTAAATGACAGGCACCAAAAAAAACCTCTCAAGAAATCATGATTCTTCCCCAAGAACTGGGCCCCTCCATTGATGCCATCCAATTAAGAAAATTTTTCTTGATAGCCAGTTTTATTCACAGACTATTCTACACTTACTATCTCCACTTTTCCACATATGTTCATTCTATGTTTTTTCCCAGAAAGTAATTCTTTTAAGTTTTACAGTGCTATTATTTTTATAGTTATCAAAATAAGATGTGCTAAAAAAATAATATGTGCTCTTTGTATAAAACTTGTACAGTTCAGGAAAGAGTAAACATGTAAAAAGAAAAAAAACAAAAACAAAAAACCCAGCAACACCCATATTCGTACCCAGAGACAGCTATGAATAACACATTGAATATATTTATTTCCTGTTATACCTAAGGATATTTTTCCTACATGTTATTGTACCATACACACGTTTGAGTATAGACTTATCTATTTATTTTTTTGCTTAACCTATCACAAAAATTTTCCTAGAGTATAACAAAAACTCCTCAAAAACATACTTTTAATAGCCACATAGTATTTCATAATATAGATGTACCATATTTTACTTAACCATTACCTAAAATATTTAGACCATTTCTAATTTGTCACTGTCATAAGTAACAGTGTGGTTTGTTTTGTACAGTTTAGATCACCTAGGGATAGATTTCTAAGAGGAGAATTATTTCTTAAACAAATGTAAACATTTGTAAGATGCATATACATATGTAGTTCAATCGCTTTTCGGAAATGTGGGACCAAGACACACCCTGCCCAGCAGCGATCTGGAAAAGACCTCTCCCACGTGATGTTGGCCTTGATACCATCCTCACATCAGCCCCACTCATGTGAAGGTGGGCGTGGCGTTTTTACTTTTATTTATGGTTCTTTTTCTTTCTCTAACTGCCACATGGCAACCATACTATGGGCATGCCATAGTTTAACTATTCCCTTTTCCTCACCATCTAGCTTATTTCTAATTTCTCGTGATTATAACTAAGGTTGCATTGAATATCCTTGAACATAAATTATTCACATCACTGATTCCATTCTTTCTTCGTCTGCTATATTTACATGGCTTGCCCCTCAGTGTCTTCTGGTCTCTGCTGCCTGTCACTTCTCAGAGTGTCCTCTGCCAAATGACCTCTCTACCTGTCTCTCTTGACATCCTCACCCTGTTTTGCTTTCTTCTGGGTCATCGTCACCTGATCTGTGGCTTATTTATTTACAATCTGGTCCCCACCATGGTTATGAAACTCCACAGAGGCAGGGATTTTTATGTGTTGTTATAAAAGCAACACGTGTTCATTTAGTCAGATTTGTAAATAGAAAACTAGAATAAAGAATACTAGCGCACCATGGTTCTATCTTTGATAGCTTTCTCTAGTCTTTTGTTGTTCTTTTGATTTTAACATAATTAAAATTATACTACATATATAATTTTGTAATAACTTTGGTCAATGAATAGGGTGCCATACAAATTACACCATAATCTTTGGAGTGTGTGTGTGTGTGTGTGTGTGTGTGTGTGTGTGTGTGTGTGTGTGTAAAGTTTACTCTGGCTTCCCTATCTTTAAATCTGTTGCCAGATTTCAGCCCTGATTTACTTGGGCTTCAGCCCCCTGGACGTGCCTCTTGAAGGGTCTCTGTCCTGGGGTTCTATGACACCACCATCTTTTCCTCCTGTCTTGCATTTCAGCAATGATTTGGTGGTGTCACATTGGTTTTGGAGGGTAACACTTTCACTTCATATAAAGTCAAAGCCCCATGATGTGTCACTTCTTTTTAAATCAATATGGCCTGAAAGGTAGTTTGCAGTGCCAAGAAGGTAAGGTGTTTAGGGTACTTTCTAAAGGGCACTAGGGAGTTGCCTTTGCGCTTAGAGTGTCATTCGTCACAGGCTTGCTGCTCTCCCTCCCTTCCCTGTGCTATTCTACTCTTCCTTTTTTTCTTTTTTAACTGAGGTAAAATGTACACAAAATAAGATTTACCATTTTAATTATTTTCAACTGTACAGTTCAGTGGCATTAAGGACACTCACGTTGTTGTGTAGCCTTTTCCACCATCTACCTCCAGAATGTTTTCATCTTCCCAAACTGAAACTCTACATCCATGAAGCAGGAACTCCCATTTCCCTATTCCCCTAGCCTCTGGCAACCATTGTTCTACTGCCTGTCTCTATGTTTTGGACTGTTCCATGTACCTTGTCTAAGTGGAATCACTTAGGCCAGGGGTGTCAAACTCAAAACACAGGCCATTTGGTGCAACAGGCAAGATTCACGCGGGCCACATCACATTTACAAACGTTGCGGGAACTGAGTCAGCGCGTTTATACACGCCCACAGGCCCCCAGGAAAGACACTGGGCCACGTGTATACTCGTCTTCAGTAGTTACAGGGTTAACGAGGGAATTGTGTGTACGGTATTGCCTCGATCTCCCCTAAACGCTATTTTCTTCATTACATTTTTTTCTATTTTCATTTTATTTCAGAGCATCGTGGGCCACAAAAAATTACCTCGGGAGCCGCATGTGGCCCACGGGCCGCCAGTTTGACACCCCTGACTTAGGCTAATGCTTTCCAAGCTTGTCTCTGTTCCCTTAAATATTTATTGTGCGCCTGCTCTATGCTAGTTCTACACCTGGGCCTGGGTAGACTGAGGAGCTGTGACACGGGCCAGCTAAACCACACCAGTTGAGCCATCAGTCATTAAATCCAAAATAGGGATTAGCCTATTACATATGTTCCAAGCTCATGATCAACAGAGAGGGAAGTAGATAAAGAAAAGATGGAATTTAATAGAGGGCATGAAGGAAGAGAGACCTGGAGCAGTGGCTAGGGGAAAGGGAGGCTTGGATGGGTTGGGGCAGAGGTCACTTGGACTGACCAAGGTGCCCCGGTTATCTCTTGAGAATGAGGAGTGGTAGAGGGTGACAGTGTCAAATCCAGACTCTATGTGTTTAGGGTCATAAGATACCAGTATTATGGCTGGAACTAGGCTGAGAAATATGTGACTACAGTCTCATTATGAGTGATCTGAGGAAACAACCTTAATTCTCACTATTTTTTTAATTGTTAAATTTGTTAGGGTGACATTGATTGATATCAATTACATTGTTTCCAGGTGTACAATTCTACATTACAGTGTCTATACATTGCATTATGTACTCAACACTCAGAATCAGCTCTTTTTCCATCACCATGTATTTTGATTCCCCCCTCCCCCCTCCCCCTCTTACCCTCAGGTAACCACTAAACTATTGACTGTATCCATGAGTTCTTGTTTCTTTGTTACTTTCAGTTTTATATTCCACCTATAAGTGAGGTCATACGTTTCTTGATTCTTTCATTCTGACTTATTTTGCTTATTAATTCTCACTTGAACATCTAGGACCCAATCCTGGAGCCCTCCCCAGAAGTCACCAGGGCTATCAGTTGGCATGTGTCCTGTCAATTCTTTTTCTATGCATTTTCATAAATGAATAGGGACAACAGAGATCTACACATTCCTTGTGTCTGTGGGCTTGTGCATGCTGTCACTGAACTGCAACCATGCTGTGTGCTTTACTGCAATTTTCCTTTTTCATCCAACAGTAGATCCTGGAGATATTTCCTGGAGGTACTTACAGAGCTACTTTGTTCTTTTAATGTGCCTAGAGGATTCCATAGCATGCACACTACTTTGGATATTGGTTTGGCTGCTCTAACAAAGGCCAGGATAGCAGAAGTTTAAACAAGGTAGGAGGTATGGCTTTCATGGGACAATTCCCACAGGTGTTGATTCGGGGTGGGCAGCTCGGCTCCACTGCTCATGCACGCACCCAGGACGCTCCTGTTTTGCTGCTCTGCCTTTTCCTAACACGTTGTCCCCATCTGTGTGGCAGAAGCTAGCTCGCCACACGCAGAAAGGAAAGTGAGGAGGAAACAGAGGGCAGGCAGGTCCCTTTGAAGGGTGTGTCCGGCCCTGTTCACAGCTCCTTGGCTGTTTCTGTCCTGTAGCTTTTGTCCTTGGCTGTGACGGGGGCTGAGAATGTAATTTCCAGGCGCAGGTGCCTGCGTCCAGCTATTGCTAAAAGAAAGGGCAGGGTGAATGCCAGGACCCCACACCAGTGCCTTCCACTCTAGGCTGTATCTTTATTTCCTTCCTTTCCCCACTAGTGGACCTCTGGATTAATGCATGAGGACACCGGAGCTGAGGTGTGTTCAGAGTGAGCTGGGCAGAACTCAGGTCTCCTGTCCGGGACAGTGTTCACTTTTCCAGCAGTGAGTGTGCACTGGCCCAGACCTCGGTGCCTAGGACAGCCTACCTAACGAGGTTCTCCTGGAGAGCAGTCTTTTTGGAGCTGGAGGAGGAGGTGTCCTTCCGGCAGGAGTGACCCCGATGCCACTGTGGATTGACCAGGCACACGATTCCCTGACACGACCAGTGGGGGTTGCTGCTGGCTGGTCCGTCTCAAGGTGGGCCTGGGCTTTGGTTGGACATCACACTCACGGTGACTGGTGTTTGGCTCGGCATGTGTGCCAGGCCCTCAGCTGGTATAGAGAGGGGGCACACCTCTTACAGCAAGCCAGGGGCCTCAGAAGAACTCCAGCTCCTCACCATAGAGAGTGCCCAGCATGCTTTGCAACCCATGAGCTCCCTAAGGTGCACTGTGTAACAGCGTGGGCTCGTCCCCACCGGGCCCAGTGAGGAACCGGCTACCTTGAGCCTCTTCCTGGCTCCTTTGTACCACCCACTCCGTCATCCTAGCTCTAGGCTCAGAGCTTTATAATAAGCCGGGCAACGTGTCTAAAAGAGAGATGTGGCAAGTCATACCATGGTATGCCATGTTCACGCTGACTGACAAAGGCCCAGCTGGGTCTGGGATCACATGCAGCGAGACGTCCGCAGGTCTCATGAAGTCTGGGCTGCCTCATACGCCGGTCACACGCCACATTCAGGCCCCTGGAGCCTGGATCACTCTCACCAAGAGGTCACAGGCTGCTCCGCTCCAGAGCAGCACACAGTTGGCTGGGGGAGGGCAAAGAGAGGGCAGAGGAGGGAGGTGAGAGGGGACTAGAGGAGGCAGCGGGAAATCACAGTGACTCAAGGGAGAGTTGGAGGGAGGAGTCAGTCAGCGATGGAGATAAATTATTATTGTGACACAGACAAGTCCAGACAAGATGATAGATGATTGAGATAGATTAGACAGATAGATTGATAGATGATAGAGAGAATAGATAGGTGATAGACAGATAAGTAGACTCAGTGAGATGGGGCAGACGAAGAAAAGGGAGCAGAGAGAAACAGTGAGCCAAGACCCAAAAGGAGGGAGATGGGGGCACCCCAGAAGGGTAGGGTAGCTGATTGTAGGGGACAGTCCTTTAATACAGCCTGAGAACAAAGTCTCCAGATCCAGCGAGCCTGGTACCACCACCCCCGTGGGCATATCCTCTTGCCAGGTACAACAGTGGCCATTTTATTGGAACCAGGAGGTCCCTACTGCCTAAAGACTGATTCAGATGAATTAACCATAATTGTTCATTTCAGCCTGAGAGAGAGAGAGAGAGAGAGAGAGAGAGAGAGAGAGAGAGAGAGAGAGAGAGAGAGAGAGCAACTCTCAGGTGCCCAAGCATGCCTCTCTTCCACGGCCCGCACAGGGTTGGATCAATCCTTGCCATCTGTCACTTGCCAAGACACCAGAGGTATTTGCAGACATTTCCTCGGGAATAAATAAGCCTGTTTATTCTAAGGTGGTTTTGGGGTGCAGAAGCCACCCTCAGACATGGCAGCCCTGAGTTCCCCCACTAGCTGGTGTGGAGCTGTGGTTCAGGAACCACCTGTCTGCTGACTTGACCCCCACCTCCTCCCCCCTGCCCCCCAGCGCTCTGACCCTGCATTTCCGGTGGACACAAGGACCTGGCAGAGCTATGGAGCTGGAAGAGGTAAGGCTTCGGGCATCACAAGCTAAAATGTGCCACATGTTCTTAGAAGGTCAAGACTGAGACTGTGGCCTCAGAAATCAGACACCCTTGAGTCTGAATTCCAGCTCTGCCCCCTCCTAGCCGTGTGACTTCAGGTGATGGATTTAACCTGGTGTAGCCTCAGCTTCCTTGCCTGTAAGCGGGAATACTAACAATGCCTAGATCACCCTGTCATGATGATCAAATGAGACAAAGCAAGTCAAGTGCTTAGCACAGTGCCAGGCGCCTGCTGACTCCTCAGGAAGCGTTCTGTTATAACGTTTAATATGCAGATGTGAATATATTCATGTATTTGGACAAATCGAGGAGTGTACGTTTATGATAGCATGTCACAAAGTCTGACGGATCATAGAGGGATACAGCAAAAGCTTGCTTTCACTCTCTCTTAATCCTCTCTCCAAAAATTTGGTTTCTTCTAGACTATCTTCTAAGCATTTCCGTATGTGTGTGTTAATATAAAAATGCAAGATTCATTTTGTTGACAAAATAGTATAAGTATTCTTCTACAATGTGTTGTTTTGTAACAATATGTTTTTACAGATATCTTCATTGTTTTTGCATATATTCCTTAAAAAAAAATTGCTGTGAAGTGTTGTACACATCGAGTGTATCAGTTTAGCCTTCCTCTGTTGAACATTTAGTTGCTCTTTTTGATTTTTTTATGTCTTGTTATGGCAATATAGCAATAAATATCTTAGACATATTACTTTGTATACTTGTGCAAGTATTTCTCCAGGATGGCTACTCAAAGGTTTCTTGGTGGAAGGGTACGCACATTAAAAATATAATAGAGTATGCCAAGTTGCTCTCCAACAATGATATTCTAATTTATACACCTGCCAGGAACACATCAGATCATTTCTTAAATCCACCTCCAACATTATGTTCCTCCTACCTCCCCCAGTTTTTGCTCATCTTAAAGGTGTTGAGCATATCCTGTTGTTGCTTTAATTTGCATTTTCCCGATTACTCATGAGCATCTTCTCATGGCTTACTGGCATTCCTTCTCTGAATATTTCTTCCACATTCTTTGTTCATTTTTCTACTGAATTGTTTGTCTGTTTTCCAACTGATCTATACAGATAATTTCTACATGTGGGATATAATTTCTCGGTCTTCTATTCATGTGGCAAATATTTTCTCCTCATCTGTCTTTTGTATTTTGACTTTATTTTGTCCTTCATCATTTTTAGGACACTTATGTGGTCAAATTGATCAGTTGCCTTTGAGTTTTGTGTCTTTTAAAGATATATTCTTTCCCTGAGATTATTTTTTTCCAAAATTTTGTTTCATTTATTATGTTTAGTTCTTTACTCCAACTGGAAATTTTTACGGGGCATGGTTTGAAGTCAGAAACCTAACTACTTTTTTTTTTCTCCCCAAAGATTAACAGTCTATACTTTTCTCACTGATCCACTTTACCACCTGTACCATAGAATCAAATATCATTCCTATATAAATTGAAAACTGGCAACTTTCAGGCCAGGCCTACCTCTCATTTCTTCACATTTAATTGTTTTCATTAGTTTGAATAATACAGTTATGCACTTCAAAATTTAAATGGTTCAGAAGAAAGGTTAGTCCAGCAGTGACCTGGTGGCTGTTTACCAAAATCTGCTCTTCCTTTCTGCTTGGGCATTTCCCAGCTTCCTTTGTGACTGTGGTCATGTGACTGAGCTCAAGCCAATAGTATGTGAGTAACATTCCTGCTTCCTCCAGGCTTGGCTCAGGAAGACCATCCCTGATGCTCCCCTAGCTCTGTCCTCTTTGGGTTGGAAGAATGATGAGTATGCTTCGCGTCTTGTGTTCAAGAAGTGGGGGTCACCATCACCACCATCAAATAATCCTGTTTGTATAAAATATCCACCCTAGATGAACAAGAAAACACCTCTGTGACTTAGCCAGGAAATAGGGAGTCTGCTTTTTTATTTAAAGGTTTATTTTTATTGTTTGAGAGAAGGTAAGAGAGAGAGAGAGAGAGAGAGAATAGGGGAGGGCCCAGAGCAGTCTCAATAGTTGCACATCATTAGTTGTGACATGGTTTCATTCCACACAGGTGGATATGGGGCCACATGGGGCAGGAACCAAACCGGGGGCCTGCTGCCTGGGAGGTGAGAACCTTTGCTACCATCCCCGTGGTTACCAGTTGCACCACAGTTCAGCATATGAGTTTGCACGAGCCAGGGTCGAGAATCGAACCCCAGATCTCACAATTGTGAGGCAAATGCTCAATCTGCTGAGCTATCCTGGCATCTTGAGTCTTCTATATACAGCAATTTTTACAGTAATTCAGTTTATTCTTTTTAAGATTTGTTTTTATTGTTTTTGACAGACAGAGAGAGACAGAGACAGAGAGAAGGGGAAGGCCCAGAACAGTCTCCATAGTTGCACATCATTGGTTTTTCCACGTAGTTTCATTCCACAGGTGGGCACGGGGCTGCACAGGGCAGGAACTGGGCCAGGGTCTCACCCCAGCGAGAACCGAAATGGGGGCACTCCCCAGTTCAGCACATGGGTCTGCATGGGCCAGGACCCAATCCTCGGTCCCCGGGGCTGCAAAGCGAGCGCTCAACCCACTGAGCCATCCCGGCTTCCCTGAGTTTATTCTTACTGGTGCAGTTTCTCAGTGGAAGGCCTCTCCCCTCACTATGGCTCCAGCCCTTTAATTTTCCTCCCTAGAAACAGCTGGTGTTTCTCTTGTGTACGACTACACTTCTAGAAACATTGTAGGCATTTACAAATAGTTCCAAACACGTGTGTGTGTGTGTGTTTGTTTTTCAGCTGATCATACAAATACTAGTCTACTATACTCGTACACACCATTCTGTGCCTTGCTTTTTTCAGTTAACTGTATGTGTCAGAGACCTCTCCATATTGGCACATACAGAGCTTCCTCCTTGTTTTAAGGCTGCACGGTATTCCAGTGGCGATACCATCATTTATTTAATCAGCCCCCTACTGATAAACATTTGGGTGGTTTCCAGTCTTTGTCTACAACAAACAATGCTGCACTAACTCGTATAACCTGTTTGGCAAGTGTTTGAGTGTATTTGTAGGATGAATTCCTAGAAGTGGAATTTCTGGGTCAAGAGTCTGAGCATTTATAATTTGGAAAGCATTATTAAATGGCATGCCTCAATGGTTCGGATAGGTTAAATGATCAAACCACAAGAGAGTCTATTCTCTCACACTCTCACCAACACAATGAGGAAGAAAAATGTTTAATCTGTCCAATCTAATAAACACCAATATCTCACTGGAGCTTTAATTTTTTACTTTTCACATTATGAGTAAGGATGAACATCTTTCAGTAAATTTCTGTTCATATTCTTTCTCATTTTTTTCTCTTGTGTTATCTTTTTTTTCTAAAGGGGATTTTTATATACAGTAGATTCTCAGTTAACCAGCACCCACGGGGATTGGTAGATGACAGATAAATGTAAGTAGACTCTTCAGTTCCAGTTAACAGAGAGTCTACTTTATTAGGCGATTTGTCCTTGGTCTCTTATACGAGATAGAAGGTTTTCTTTTTCACCAGACTGTCACTTACTTTTGCTTTTAATACATTCGCTTTGGATGATTCATATATGTGTCTTTCATGTTCTTATGTTAGAATCCAGATGATGCATATATGAATTTTTAGATTTCCCACAATTCTGTCTTAAAATAAATGGATACAACATTACAAATGGTTCAATTTATCCTCAGGGATGTCATAACAAACAGATACCTCAGGAGGAAGTATGACTGAATATATTTACAACTTCTTGTATTCTGTAATTATCGGCACAAGAACTGTGTATGAATTAGAGCGGTAGATAAGAGTTTGATGCTTGGGTTCTGGTCCATAATATAAGCAAAGACAACAGATAACTCTGGTTCTCAGGCTGATGAAAAATAACACGCTGTATGACCTTTCACTGTGCACTTCTATGGGCTTTGTTTATCTACAACAGTATAAACTGAGTGGTGGAAATCATTCAGTCAACCTGGCATCCACTGAGTCAACATTTTAATATACTCATATATATTGTGCATTTCTCCTTAGCTCAATGCTTTTCCTTTTTTTGTGTGTGTGGTAAAACTTATATTTGTAACATTTTCACAGAAATCCTTAACAAATGGAAGATGAGTCTTTTCTGGAGAAGTATGAGGGCTCCTAATCAGAGATCAATGAATGTGACAGTGGCAGTGGTGGAGATGCTGATATTTTGACAGTATGACGTAGATCGGGTGTACTTTCCTCATCTTCGTCTAGCGAAATAGAAGAAGTAGAAGAAAATGTGGATTGGTAGGATTTTGATTCAGGGAGAGACAATGAAAATTTTGAAGGTAGTCCTGGAGTGAAAAGCTTTCCAGATCATCCTCAAAGTGTTGTATCTGTGGAATCTTTATTTATCGAGGGTGATTTATTCGAAAGGGTTGTCATCAGAACAAATACTTATCACACAGCAAATGGACATAAATATAAAGACTGTGTTCAAGGACTGAAATGGGTTGCTGTTAAAATCTCAGAACTAAAGTACTTGCCCTTATTACAATTATGGGCTTAGAAAAAATAGAATACAAAGCTACGGTCCCACATGTCCTCTTATTGCAACTCCACTTTTTGGCAAAACAATAGTAGAGACTAGTTTGGCAAATTCTTACCTTTCTCCATCTTTCTGATTGTGAACAGATTGATCAAAGTGCAAGAAATCATGGAGGCATGTATGAACTGAAAAGAATCTGTCACTCAGTGAAGGCATAATACCATGGAAGGGAAAACTTCACTTTCAAGTTTATAACGCCAGTAAAATGATAAAGTATGGTATTCTCAGCAGAATAGTTTGTGAGAAAAACAGGATATATTTGCAATTTCCTTTTCTACTGTGGGAAGGGTATGAATTTGGAGAGCACCATTATCAAGTATGTGAACAAATGGCACCATTGACACGCAGACAATTTTTGCAACAGTATTAAATTTGGCCTCTAATTTATTACTGAAAAAGGCCAGAATGTGTGAAACAATGAGAGCAAATCGTGGAATACCAAAATCTCTAAAAAATATAACACTACGATGAGGAGAAACATGCCATAAGAGAAAAGGAGATATTCTAAAAAGTGCAACTTTCAAATGATTTCAACAATCCATAACGTAAAGCTGGTAACTACGAATAGAACTGACCACAATACAAGTCTCCCACTCCATAAATCCCACTGTATCATTGATTACAACAGTTATATGAACGGTATTGATCTTGCTGACCAGAATCTGGCATATAACCCTCTCTTTAGATAAACCTTGAAATGGCCAAGAAAGGTGGTTTTCTATCTTCTCTACTGTGCATTATTCAATTCATTCTACCGTACATCTTTCAAAGACTGAATCAAACATCAAAAATGAAATTCCACAGTTTCCTGCTATATATGGCTCAGGCTTCGTTAGAGGAAATGTCTCATACATGGGATGCTGATATTGAAGAAACAGCAATGACAGATCAACCTTCAACCAGGAAGACCTTTGGGAAAAATGAAGCAACAAGAACCCATAAACATTTTTAGCAACAATAAAAATGTTTGAAGATGTCACATTTGCTACTCTCAGAAAATATATTGAGATACTTTTTACATGTGCGAATACTGTGAAGTTTTCCTACATCTTGCTGATAGTTTCCAAACTTATTTAAAAAAAAAAGCTAATTCATTATAAGATGTGTTCTGACTATTATATATTAGTTTTTGTCTAAGATTAGGCAAATTTTACTAATAATAGTGAACCATATTGTGACTAAAAAAATCACACATATATATAATATATTTTGTGCAAACTATGGAGAAACAATATAATTTATAAGTGACAATGTTCTTAGGAAACTTATGAAGACATAGTAAAGAAACCTGGCATTGTACATAAACTTGATTTTATCATCAAATGAAATTGAAAAATTTATAACATTATATGGATGTTTGATAAAATAATACTTTTGACTAAAATGTCAAATTTTTAGCTTTATACAATCAAACGTTAAGAACCACTGATAATCACAACTTGAAAACTATACATTATTAAACAACAAAGTAATCTTTCCTCAAGTTATTTTTTTGAAAAATATTAGTTCACAAAAAAGATATAACACGCTTTCTTGCACCAGTGTAACTTAGCCAAATGCCACAAAATCTCCTTAGTTTCAGCATCAGACTCAACTGCAAATGCATCAAAGTGAATGTGTGTATTCTGATGGATTTTGCTATGAAGACATTTTTTCTATGATTAAATTCATCAATTCTTTTTTCTTTTAAGGCAAGTTTTTGAATTTTTTCATTCTTAGAAAGTTTCTACTGTAGGATTACAAAAATATTCTTCAGTGGTTTTCCTAAAGTTTTAATGGTTTTGTTATTAACATTTAAGTCTTTGATTCACTTATTTATCTCATTTATCAAATATTTATCTACCATAAACTATGTCCAATGTTTTGGGCACTGAGGAATATACAGTGACCAAAATAGTTAAAAACCCCTGGCTTCATGGAATTTACATTGTACAGGGGAAAAACACCACAGTCTTTTTTTTTTTTAAACCTTTTTTACAATTTTATTTATTAAAAAAATTTTTTTTTAATTACTGTTGACATATAATATTGTATTAATTTCAGGCATACAGGATTTTTTTAGAGATTTATATAACTTATGAAGTGACCACCCTGATAAATCTAATACCCATCTGTAATAGTTTTTACAACATTATTGACTATATCCCTGTGCTATACTTTACATCCCCATGACAATTTGGTAACTGCAAATTTGTACTTCTTACTACCTTTCCTCTTTTTTTCACCCACTCCCTCAAACCCTCTCCTATCTGGCAACCACCAAATTGATCTCTGTGTAGGAATTTGTTTCTGTTTTGTTTGTTTTGTTTTGGATTCCACATATAAGTGAAATCATATGGTATTTGTCTTGCTGTGTCTGACTCATTTCACATAGCACAATACCCTCTAATTCCATCATGTTATTGCAGGTAGCAATATTCCATTCTTTTTTATGGCTGAGTAATATTCCATTGTATATATGTGCCACTTCTTTATCTCTTTCTTTATTGACAGACAATTAGATTTCTTCCATATTTTGGCTATTGTAAATAATGCTGCAATGAACATATGAACATATATGTCTTTTGGAATTAGACATAGAATGTTTTTGGTTTCTTCAGATAAATACCCAGAAGTGGAATTGCCGGGCCCTTCTTTGTCTCTTGTTACAGCCTTTTTTTTTTTTTTTTTTAAATTAAAGATTTATTTTATTGTTTTTGAGAGAGACAGAGACAGAGAGAAGGGGGAGGGCCCAGGGCAGTCTCCACAATTGTATGTCATCAGTTTTTGACATGGTTTTGTTCCATACAGGTGGGCTGGGATCATGCAGAGCGGGAACTAGGCTGGGGACCTCCCACATGAGAGGCACATCCCCTCGAGCCAGGGGCCAAATCAGAGGGTAAGAACTGAACTGGGGACCTCCTGCATGAGAAACACATCCCAGTTCATCATATGTGTCAGCATGAGCTAGGGCCGGGATTTGATCCTCAGTCCCCAAGGCTGCAAAATGAGCACTCAACCAGCTGAGCCATCTTGGCTTCCCCTTCTTATAGCCTTTGATTGATTTATTTATTTTTTTAAGTTTTTTTTTCTTTTTTCTTTTTTTTATTGTTTTTGACAGAGAGAGAGTGAGAGAGAGAGAGAGAGAGAGAGAGAGAGAGAGAGAGAGAGAGAGAGAGAGAGATACAGAGACAGAGAGAGAACTGAACTGGGGGAACTCCCCAGTTCAGCATATGGGTCCTCACCGGCCGGGGCCAGGATTCAATCCTTGGTCCCCAGCACTGCAAAGTGAGTGCTTAACCCACTGAGCCATCCTGGCTTCCCAAGCCTTTGATTTAAAGTCTATGTTGTTGGGTATTGCTACTTCAGCTGTTGTTTTATTTTTCTTTTTCTTTTTCATGAAATATTTTTTCCGTTTCTTTATTTTTAGTCTCTGTGTGTGTTTTGATCTGAAGTGAGTCTCTTGTAGGCAGCATATGTAAAGGTCTTGTTTTTTCTTATCCATTCAGCCACCCAGTCTTTTGAATGGAGCATTTAATCTATTTACATTTAAAATAGTTGGTAGATATGTAGTCATTACCATTTTATTATTCATAGTTTTGATCTTATTTTCTTCTTAAAGAAATTCTTTTAACATTTTTTGTAATACTGGTTTGGTGTTAAAGTCCTTTACTTCTTCTTGTCTGGGAAGCTCTTTATCTGTCCTTTGATTCTAAATGATAGCTTTGCTGAATAGAGTACTCTTGGTTGTAGGTAATTTCTTTTTATCACTTTGAATATTTCCTGCCAGTCCCTTCTGGCCTGCAAAGTTTCTTTTGGGAAATCAGTTTAGTCTTATGGGAACTCTCTTGTAGGTAACTAACTACTTTTCTCTTGCTGCTTTTAAGATTCTCTCTCCATCTTTAATCTTTGGCATTTTAATTATGATATGTCTTGGTGTGGGCCTGTTTTGGTTCATCTTGTTTGGAACCCTCTGAGCTTCATGGGCTTATATGACTTTTTCCTTCACTAGGTGAGGAGAATTTTTTTGTCATAATTTCTTCAAATAAGTTTTTCAATTCCTTGCTTTCTTGCTCCTCCCTCTGGTACCCCTATGATGTGAGTGTTGGTACTCCTGATGTTGTTCCACAGGCCCCTTAAACTATCTTCACTTAAAAAATGGTTTTTCTTTTTCTTTCTGATGCTTTAATTGAATATTTTCTACTACCTTATCTTTCAAATCACCAATTTTATTCTTCTGCTTCACTTAATCTACTGTTGATTCCCTCTAACATACTCTTTATTTCAGTTATTGTATTCTTTATTTCTGACTGGTTCTTTTTTATATTTTCTATCTCCATTTTTTGTTTTCTGTTTTGTTGTTGAAGTTCTCCCTTAGATTATTGAGTATCCTTATAACCAATGTTTTAAACTCTGAATCCAGTAGGTTGCTTGTCTCCATTTTGTTTAGTTCTTTTTCTGGAGTTTTGTTCTGTCCTTTCATTTGGGACGTATTTCTTTGTCTCTTGAGTTTGGTTGCCTTCTTGTACTTGTTTCTATGTATTAGGTAGAAATGCTATGTCTCCTGGTCTTAGCAGAGTGGCCTTATATGGTAAGTGTCTTGAGGGGCTCAGTGGCACAGTCTACCTGGTCATCTGATCTGGGTATACCAGGTGTGTATTTGTATGTGACCTCTTGTTGCAGTTGAGCCTTGATTGCTGTTGGCATGTCAATGGGATGGACTGACCCTCAGGTTCATGGGTTGTGAGGACTGGCCATGATTATAATAGAGAAGATGTTATGCTGGGTCTAACCTTTCAAAGCAGGATTTGCTTGAGTAGGGCTCCGGTGCCTCCCTTTGGCTGTGTCATTTGTGGGGGTGGTTGGGTGGTGCTATAATGTGGTCTAAAGCTGGACACTGAGTATGTTGGTTCTGGGGCCCATTGGGAGGAGTTCTGTTGCAGTCTAAGGTCAGTGGCTACCTGTGCCCTGACAGTAGCCATTTGGTATGAGCTACAAAGTGATCTGCAGATGGTTGGCATTTGTGCTGGCTTGGAGGTCCCTAGGAGAGGCTAAGTTGTTGTTCACTGAGGCTGACTGCTGCTGGTGCTCAGCTTCAGGCTGCTTAGCAAGAGGTACCAGGCACTCTGAGGCCACACTCTACTTATTTGGGGTTTGTGAACCTTTGAGAGCTTTTAGAAAAATCTGTAGCACGAGCCAAGACAGGTCATTTGTATGGAAAAGTCACTGGAAATTGGGCTGGGTAGGCACACAAATTGGGTGAGGCCAGGTCTCAGAGAATCACCAGGGTGGGGGTGCACCGTGTTAGCCAGGTCAATGGAGACTCAGATATGATG
Source organism: Craseonycteris thonglongyai (assembly GCA_004027555.1). NCBI lineage: Eukaryota > Metazoa > Chordata > Mammalia > Chiroptera > Craseonycteridae > Craseonycteris > Craseonycteris thonglongyai. Next base: position 20,735 of record PVKE010008422.1, on the reverse strand, counting down.
CCTACCTGAGCATGCAGGCAGGGTTAGGGGAGAGCTCTACAAAGGAGTACTGGTTTCTTCCAGTTCTTCAGTCTGGGAGAAAGCTGCCCCTTCAGCCCTTGTTCTGAAGCCAGACAATTCAGTTGCTTCCTATATATTTCTAGTGCCCTTTGAGCTGCTGCTTCAACACTGAAGCTCAGAGCAAGTGAGTTCACCAGCAAGTAACTCCATGGGAGGTTCCTTTAAGGGAACACCTGGGACTCAAGCAGCCCTCTGTCTCACTCAGTCACAATCTCCACTGGTTTTCACAGCCAGAAGTCGTGGATCTGGAACCCTGGGTTGAGGAGCATGGTATAGGGCTGGGACCCCTCACTTCTCAGGGGGACCTCTGCAGTCAAGATATGCCTCCTGATTTTTAACCTCAATGTGTAGTTGTGGGACCAGCCCATTCTGTGTCTCCACCCCTCCTACCAATCTCCTAGGACCGGCTTCTTCTGTATATCCTTGTTATAGTACTTTTGTTCAGCTAGATTATAGGCTGTTTACAATGATGGTTGTTCTGTAGTTTAGTTGTAGATAGTAAACAATGTAAAATAAATAGTATATTAGGTTAGATAAATATTATTTTTATGTGAGGTATAGATCTCACTTTATTTTTATTCTAGATGTCCACCAGTTATTACCAATTGTATAATTCATAGCCCCATCTTAATATTTTATTTTTATCATTTTTTTTTATTAACCCACTTCCTACTTATGAGTATGACCTTTAAGTAGTTTCCAATTTTTGTTTTTTACATAAATGATGATCAAAGGAAAATAAATAAACAAAGGACAGAAATAGATGTTGCCTTAAATTCAGTAGACAGGTGTTCACAAATGTGTCTTGCTCTCTAGATTAAAAAAAAAATAAAAAAAAACCCAGTGATAAATCTGGATTTTGTGGCACAATCCTTGGGCACACTGCTGGCCAGCCTGAGCTCAAGTCCCAGCCCTGTCACTTCCTGTACTTGTAGACTTGGGCAAGAATTATAACTTCTCTGAGCTTGTTTCCTCTACTATACAATGGGCTGATCATAACATCTGCCTCTGAGGGTTGTTGTAACACTATGTGATACCTGGTAAGTGTTTGCTGCGGTATAAACACTCAAAAAATGCTGCTACTTTTCTTATCAAGTTAGACATACCCCACCCTTTGATCTAGCAATCCCACTCCTAGGTATCTATACAAGAGCCATGAAAACTTAGATTCATGTCAAGACCTGTACATAGGTGTTCACAGAAGCTTTATGGCTAATCATCTCCAACTGAAAAAGACACAACAGGAGATGGATGAACAAAATGTGGTCTAGCCATACAATAGAAAGCTTAAAACTCATTATTTTAAGTTTCCTTATTATTTGTTTATGTTTCTAGACTTTCCTTTTGGTTCCCTCTATCTCTCTGTTTATTCCTGTGCCAGCACCACTTTTTTAATGATTGAAACTTTTTACTTTGTTTTCCTATCTAATAAAGCTAACTGCCCCACCTTTCCTCTTTCCTTTCGGAATTTTCCTATTATTCCTTGTTTATATTTTTGTATGCACTTTAAATTCACATGCTTATCTCCCCTAAGTTGTTATTAAGTATTACTTTAAAAAGGAGATTAACTCAGAGAAAATCAACATCCTTATGATGTCCTGTCTTCCTATCTAACAATATGATATATCTTTCCATTTGGCTAAGTCAGCTGTTATTCCATTAGGATTATTTGTAGTTTCTTAATTTAGTTCTCACACTCTCCTGCCATCTAGACATCTTCTCCCAATACCTAATAATAATATTGAATATTTGTGGATTTTATTTTTCTTCTCGTGAGAAATAGAAAGATCTGGCAACACTGACCCATGTCTTACTAGGCAACTGTTGGCTCACGTGATGGAGGCTTATTTGTCACACAGAATGTGTGCCCCCCAGATCACCATTCCCAGCTGTGCACCGGGCTCACCTTCTGGCTTCACTGCCTGGCCCTTATGGCAATGGACTTGGGACCCTGATTTGACAGCTTCTACATTCTCATGCACAGACATGTCATTGTGAGGCTCACTACAAGTGTCTCTCCAGGCCCACCTGCTTCACCTCCCTCTGACCTCTGAGCTGCTGGCTCAGAGCGTCTCCATCATGCCACTCAGGCTTCATCTCCTCACAGCACCCCCCGTCTCTGCCTCCTGGGGTTTGAGGACTCGGCTCTGTGTGAGCCCGGCTCTGGCCATGGGGCTGATCTGCCCAGAGCAGAGGCTCTGGTTCTCAGCGCTATGTCTGGGCTCCATGGACCTGCTTAGCCACAGGCACAGGTTTGACATCCCCAGCAATTGTTCATAGATGACACAATCTGAAAGTTCTGAGAACTTAACAACTTGTGTGGGAAACTGAGCAATGAGAAAGACAAGGTGAGAAGGAGGCAGCCAACCCCTTTTATTTCTTCCCCGGTGACAGACTATTCCAAGTAACAGTGGTTTCAAACAGCCTCAACAGATACATCCAGGCTCTTTTTGTTCCTCAGTTTTTAAATTGTGGTAAAATAACCAAAAATCTACATGTAACCTCTTTTTGTATAAATGTGTGCCTGTCTCAAAACACACAAACTTTGAATTTACTTTCTCTCTGTATTGCTTTCCTAGGGCTGCCACAGCTATATGTGACAACAAGGGTGGCTTAAAACAACAGAAACTTATGCTCTCAGAGTTCTGGAAGCTAGATGTCTGAAAGCACGGTATAGGCAAGGCCTTGCTTCTTCTGAAGTTTCTAGGGAAGAATCCCTTTTTGCCTCTTCTGGTGGTTGCTGGCAATATTTGACATTCCCTCATTTGTAGATGCATCACTCCGACTTCTGCTTCACTCTTCACATGGCCTTCTTCCCGATGTGCACCTGTGTGTCTCTGTATCTTCTTCCTTATAAGGACATGTTTACTGCCACCCGAATCCACTGTGATCTCGCCTCAATTGAACTAATTACATTTGAGGTTCTGAAGGGACATGAGTTTTGGGGACACTATCAACTTTGTACAGCTTCCTTCCTTTACATTTGCTCTCATTTTTACTGCCCTGGGCCCACACTTCTTCCCAATAAAGTATGAGCATGCAATCGTGGTCTTGGGCTTTCCTTTCTAGGGAAAGCCGGGTAAGAAAGCTTCCATATTCCTGAAGAACTTTCTAACACATATATTTGGATTCCAATGAGGAATTTGACAAACTCAAAGTTTCTTTTCTTTTACAAACATTTATTACACATTTATTTTATGTTATTTTCTGGGCAATCATAAGAAAACCCATGAGAGAAATTTGGGCTAGCTCAGGGTTTTAAAAAACTTATACTGTGGACCTAAACGCTATGTGTATTTTTTTATAAAAGCTGCAGAAATGAGAGAAGAAGGAGGTGGGAGGGCCTAGATGAAACTAAGGTCTAAGAAAAGTTGGGTAGAAAATGGCAAAAAAGAAAAGAAAAAAAGTCATACAGCTTTGTCTGTCTAGTTATTGGACAAAAGTTTGGAGGAAAATTCGGAGTTGGCTGAAGCTGGCAGGCTGGAATCGCTAGATGCATTTGTTAGGTGATGAAGGAGACTGCTTGAAAAGTTGCAGTTGAAAAGAACCTTGTCATTCTCCTGGGTCTCTAGTGATGTGTCACAGGACTCTGTCTTAAATTCTGACCAATTTATGTTGTAATCAAGTTGATGAAGACTGAACAACTTCTTGCCAAATTTTCTAAAGACCTGCTTTTAGGAAGGACAGTGAATACATTGGAGGAAAGGCAGCATGCATACACATCTCGATGGCTTAGATTGAAGGGCAAATCCAACAACATAAAATTTAATAAGTATAAACTGGGGATGCCAGGATGGCTCAGTGGGTTAAGCGCTCTTTTTGCAGCCCCAGGGTCTGAGGATTGAGTCCCGGCTTCGGCTCGTATAGACCCATATGCTGAAACTGGGGTGGGTCCCCAGTTCAGTTCTTGTCAGGGCAAGCTTCCCATGTGGGAGGCCCCCCCACTTGAAAACGAATGATGTACAATTATGGAGACTGCTCTCGGCCCTCCCCTTTCTCTCTGTTTCTCTGTCAAAAACAATAAAAATAAATCTTAAAAAAAATAAGGATAAATCTTAAGACCTATATTCGGGGCCCCAAAGCCAACTACACAAATCCTGGGTGCACATTCAAAATAGGCAGCAGCAGTTAGTGAGCTAACTGTTAGCAGGGGTAACTGTTGGGAGGTAGTAGTCAGCTTGGCATGCGTACAGGCTAAGAACAGAGAGGGTGTGCTAGGGTAGCATTAGGAAAGACCAGCATCCAAGAACAGGAGCAGGTAGGTAAGCACGCGTGGTATGCGCTGCTCAGCCAGCGTAGGGAGGACCCTGGCCTGGGGCCCGCCCCCTGGGTGGCAGCAGGAGAGGAGGCCTGCTTCTGCAACAGGGGCTGCCTAGAGACAGTTTCCTCAGGCTTGAGGTCAGAAATCTGAACACTCTCCACCTGGAGAGCTTGTTCTACAGCATGGAATTAATTAACTAATTAATTATTGCAACAGATACTAATTGAACTGCACCCTGGGCCGTTGTGGGCTAAGTGCTGGGCCAGCGCAGTGAATAAGACAAACAAGTCCGAGTCCTCATAGAGTCTAGTGTGGAGGGCAGCACCGGACAAGGATCACTGAGGGCCATGACTTACAAAGGTGTGCGGGGTGCTCTGCGGCACACAATAGGGGCCTCCGCTCAGGCTCCACAGGGGCTTCCCTGAGGCCACAGGGAATCGTGTCACATATATCCATCATGGTTGGCTGGAGGGTTACAGGGCACCACCTTGAGCCCATTGTTTTCCAGGGAAATGAGGCTAAATTTCAACAGGCTTTCACACTCAGCCCCATAACACATCCATCCGAGGCTAAGAGTGATCATGCCCCCGGTGGTCTGACTGGGCGGTGTGAGAGGCCGAAAGTCAGGCTTAGGCTAGACCCAGACCTTCCACAGACTCTGTGCAGCCTCACACAAGTCCCTTCTCCTCCCTGGGCCTCAGTTTTCTCATCTGTAAGAAGAGGATCCTTAGACCCAATGATTTCACTTCTGTAATTTAGGGATTTCATATTCACATGTGCATACTCATACACCCATGTTTGTCCCCAGGGGTCGGTCCTGCGTTCCCCCTATGCTTCTTGTTTTCATTGACTCAGCCAAACACTGACACGGTCTATGCCTGATACTTAGGGAGCCACAGGGAAACAGGGACACAAAGAAAGTTCCCATGTGGTGGTAATCAGGTATGTGTATGAAATGAACCAAGCTGCTCATTCCCAAGGTCTGGGGAGTAAACGTTTTGCAAACCCCACTTCTTCAGAGCGCTTACGCAAGTAGCTGAGATATATGTTGGGGAGTCATGCACTATGGAGAGGACTGCCTGGCTCCCCAGACAGCTAGTTTCTGGGGCCTGGGTGCCCTTTGGAGATAACCATGGCACACAGTAGCTGGATCCAGCAGCTGGAAACTTCTCTAAAAGTAGGCTGACCAGACATCCCATTTTAAATGAGAAAACAACAGTACTGTCCCATTTCAAACGGTACCTCTGGTCAGCCTAGTCTTATTGAACTAAACTCGAAGTGGCAGTAGGCTGACCACAGGTACTGTTTGAAACTGGACCGTACCATTGCTTTCAGTTTCACTTAAGATGGTACATCTGGTCAGCCTCTCTAAAAGCCATTTCAGGGAAGTCCCCTGGCTCTAGAACCCCCAGCAGAACCAGGGCCCGCAGAGGCTGCCTGCCTGCTGTACACATGGGAAGCATTGGCGAAGGACGTGGGACCCTCTGAAGAGAAAGACAGAGGAAAACTGATAGATTCCCTCCTGCCTGTCCCTGGTGGAGGCAGCAGGATCAGCCATGATGCTCAGATTTCTTCCATCCTAAAACAAATCCCCAAACTCTCCACGTCTGTATCTCCTTCCAGCTATGGCCCTATTTCCCTCTTTTCTTCATAGTCAAACTTCTGTAGAGCTCTGTGCACTAAAGTGCTCCATTTCCAAACTTCCCAGCCCTCCTGGACCCACGCCATGTGCCTTCCAACCCCATCCACTGAAACTGCACCCACATGTTCCTTCTCATTCCCTTGGGCCACTCAGCGGCATATGGCACTATTGGTACCGCCCCTGTTCTGAAACCTTCCTCTCAGATGACTCTTCAATCTTGGTTGCTGGCTCCACTTCCACAGACCAGTGCTTTCACGTATGGTTTATATTACATGATTTTGTCCTCGTGTGCTATGTGTTAGGCTCTGTTAGTGGACTGTGTTCATCTCAGCCTCCTTAGTAATTACCACAAGGGTTCAGAATATCCTCTTTATTGAGTGACTGGAGAGATGGGTAAGTGACAGCATGAATGGATACACTTAGCACGCCTCATGAAGTTTTGCCCAATGAAAGAGGGTGAAATCCAAAGCCAGCATTGACGGTAACAATTTACTCATGTGTGAAGTACTCCGGCACTTTCTTTTTTTAAATTTTATTTATTTATTATTGTTTTTGACAGAGAGAGAGAGAGAGAGAGAGAGAGAGAGAGAGAGAGAGAGAGAGAGAGAGAGAAAGAGAGAGAGAACTGAGCTGGGGGCACTCCCCAGTCCTGCTAGATTCCTGTTCTTTTCAGAATCTGAGTTTTCTATGGTGTCCAATTGACGATAGGGAGGAGAAAGATGGATACTAGGAGGATCATTAGAGGGGAGGGACAGTAAGATAAAAAGGGAGGGAAAATGGAGGGGAGAAAGGGTCACTGAGAGAGAGAGGCAATAAAGGAGGGAGAAAGAAAGAGGAGGTATGGACCAGAGAGAAGAGTAAGACTTTGTGTGTGAGACCTTGTGTGTACTGAAGGGTGTTCCCAAGTCCGAATTGTGGCAATGAAATTGCTTATGGGCATCTAAGGGCTCCGGGGATTATTGTCACTTAGCAGTTGGGCTACTCTTCATGGTCTCCTCCTTTTTATCCTCACAGCAACAGAAGCCCTGCTCTATGTGCACCGGCTAGAGCCTACTCCCGAGCAGAGAGGGCTGCTTCCGCCTCTGGGCTCTTGGCACCTTTTCTTACCTCTGAGACAGTCCTGGCTGTACTGTGTGGCCTGTGGGCTCTTTGCCCATTGGTGTCCTTCTCAGAATGTGAAGTCCTCTTTATCTCTGTACCTCTGACTGCTGGCTCATGCCTGATACCGGGTGGATGCTCAGTTTAATGGGTTTTGTTTGTTTGTTTGTTCTGTCATGGTTAAAGTAATGAAAGAATGGAAAGTCACAGGCTCTGCCCTCACGGGGCTTACAGTTTCCCTGGAGAGGAGCCAGAACAACATGAGATCTAAGAGATCGGTTGTTTGTTTCATCAACCATGATGCCAGACGCCAGCGAAGTGTAGCTTTTCTGTTTCACGTCTCATCGATCGCTCTGTCACAGAAGCTGGGTCCCATCGTGAACAAAACCAAGACCTAAGAGGCAGGCATTTCTATGCCTAGTAGCCTTTGTTATTGCTTTTGTCCTCTACAGTAAATTCAAGTAATGAAAAATTGGTGTTGGAATGAATGGAAATAAATATTATAAAAGCTGCAGCTTTTATATGTTCAGTGTGTACTTTAAACACTTAACATAACAATTTAAATGACCTGTTTATAGGTCTGCTTCTGCTATTGGACAGTAAGTTTTTGACAGGAATTTTACTTCTAACAGTGATTATGAGCACATATCCTAGAAGTAGATTTCTGAGGGTCAAATCTTTGCTCTATCACTTATCAGCTGTGTGACATCAGTTTCTTCATTGGTAAACTGGTAAAAATTGAGATTATAGCAGCACCAATCAATATGGCTGTTAGGAGAATTAAATGGATAAATGATCAATATGAGTCATTATTCTTATTAGCAGCATTTTTGTGTCCCCAATATCCATCACACTGCCTTTCGCCCAGTAGGTGTTCAATAAAATATTTGTTGAGCTGGAAATGTAAGTAAAAATATTACTTGTGTTTGCAGTTGATAATTATAATAATGCTATTAAACAGATTTTGTAAATTCAACAAAACAACACAAGGACAATAAGAATAAAGTTAGTTGTCAAGGAATTGGGGATAACATTAGTGCTCTGACACAAATAAGACTAATAAATCCAGAATCTGAAACGGAGCCCAAGCATTGTCATGGTTGCAAATGGGAGACTGGGGGTTCCGCGTGAGATGCCTCATTGCAATAGTGTCACACTACTTGGTCTCTGCTAACCCCCTGTGCTCCAGTGCCTGCTCCTGGCCAGCAATGGGAAGGAGACATGCAAGGACTGGAGTCCCTGGGAGGCCACTCAGGGCAGGTGACAATAAGCAGTAAGGGCTGGGTGCTTTAGGAGACAGGGCTTACCTGAAGGATACCCGCGTGCATCATGGTGATGAACAGAGGATCTCCCTACACCCAGGAACAAGCATCTCAGGCAGCCCAGTTGGGACCAGCCAATTTTATCTCCTCCCTCAGAAGCAGAGCGGTACATTTTTTTTTTTTTAAGATTTATTTTATTGTTTGAGAGAAGGTGAGGGAGAGACAGACAGAGAGAAGGGGGAGGGCCCAGAGCAGTCTGCATAGTTGCACATCATTAATTGTGACATGGTTTCATTCCACACAAGTGGATGTGGGGCCACACAGGGTGGGAACCAAACCAGGGCCTCCAGCCCTGGAAGCAGGACCCTTTGCTGCTGAGCCATCCTGGAGGTTGCCAGTTGCACCACAGTTCAGCACATGGGGTTGCAGGAACAGGGCTGAGAATGGAACCCCGGACCTGTGATGGCAAGGCAAGCGCTCAACCTGCTGAACTATCCAGGCATCCCCCAGAGGGGTATCTTCTTACTATAAGCTCCCCACTGAGGTGCCTGCTCCTTCTTCCAGGTCTCCATGTCTCTCTGCTGGCCTCACCTGGCAGGTTCTCCCATGTCTCCCCACTCAGATTCCAGGTGGGAAAGTCTGATGGACCGCCCCAACCCTGATTTCACCCCAGGGCTGACCCTTGGGGGCTCCTTGATCAGGAGTCTTTCAGCCTCTTCCTCTAGGCCCCAGGGTTCAATTGGGGAGGGGGGATGAGTGGGGGTGGAGTCCCTGAAGAGGGTGATGTACCGGGCAGTCCTGGGTGACACATCTGGCCTGGCAAGCTTTTCTGTTGGGTGGGTTCCTAGAAGACACTGGATGGAGGGTGGAGTGGGCATGAGTGGTGGAAGACAGTTCTGGTACGAGCCCTTGGTGGTCGTTCTTCTCCAGCTCCCCAGTGTCAGTCTGTCTTCTGAGGGCAAACACTTGTCACTGTTTCTGCTGCCACTCTGGAGAAGAGACCGCTCCCGGCCTCTGCTGTACCTCCGCCTTTGGCCAGCTCTGTCTGTCTCCCTCTGGAATTTTGACAGCTGTCACTAGCAGTGGGACTGGGAGGTGAGTGGCCACCTGCGGATTTGTGCTGCCTCAATTTTGTCCAGTGACATGGTCTCCAGTGGGCTTCAGGGGGGCGGTCCCGGCTTGCCAGTAAGAAGGCAAGGCTGTCAGCAGCCTCCTCTCAGGTGGCCCTGACAGCAGCCACTGGGGGCAGAAGGGGCTCATTACCACCCTTGACAGGCCCCAGAAGTCTCTGCTATGGCTCAGGTTGTTTCTTCACACTCTCTCTCTCTCCTGTGCGCGCGCGCGCGCGCACACACACACACACACACACTGTATAGTCAGACCTCCCCTCTCACCTTAACAAAACCAGAAAAGCAATCAGGATACTTCCAGTTGAACTGTCACCAGGAGCACTCGGCCTGCTGGGTTTGCTGCCTGCCTGAGGGCTACTGTGCGCAGTCTTCTCCCAGCTCGCGCTGGGGACGTGGAGCCGCCTTGTAGGGGAAGTACTTACAGTGATACTGCCTCCCCTGCTGCAGCACAGCAGGCACGTGATTGCACTGACACCTCTGTTTTGAGAGGCCATGTGGGCTGAGGTTTACCTTTGTCAGGTCAGTCTCCCGGGCAGGGTTGGCTCCTTTGTTCTGAGTCCTCAGGGTAGGATCTGAGCCCCGCGTGCCCTGCCCACCATCACTGCTGAGGCTGGTGGCTGAGAAGTGTGCGGGAAAGCCGCTGGAAGTGCAGGAGGCAGTGCCCTGCTTCCCGCACTGCACACCAGACCTGTGGCTAAGCAGGGCTGTCCCTGTCGGCCTTCCAAACACACGTGCAGGTTGCTAGTCCAGTTAAATTTCCTTCCAAGGTCATTGTTCCTGTTCTTTGAAACATGAAGTCCAAGGTTCATTTACTGATCAAACATGAGCTAGGTGTGTGTGTGTGGGGGGGGGGATGGGGGCAGAGATGAGCAAGCACCATGCTGCCCTCCCACGCTCACCCTCTCATGCAGAAGGGTATCATGCCAACTCACAGTCACCACGTGGATGATGGGCTGGAATGGACACGGAGGGCGCTTTACAAGCACCAGGAGGGCATTGTCTCAGCCTCAGGTCGTAGGGGTCACAGAGGGCTCCCAGCTGAGATGCTACATGTTGACTCTTAATAATTGAAACTGGTAAAGGCTAATGTGTGGACCAGGGCCCTTGAAACCACCTGGCACTGAAAGCCAAAGGCCAGGCCCACTTGCTTGTCAGGAGCCTGCAGAAGCCGGAGGAGCCAGCCAATAGCCATCGGCTCTAAAGGAGAAGAAAAAACTGCAGGATCAAAATGAGTGAATCGTCCACTAAATGCCTACAAAACGTGCTATGATGTTACGCAGCCAAGTGCACCCCGTTCCACTCTTCCACTCTTCCACGTAATAAAATATATTTAATGTGGCATGTGGGTAAGTGGAATGGGGTTGATATGATTGGGGTGAGGCCTGGGGACTAGGGCGATGCTCAAGCAGCCTGCTGGGGGGAGCACGGGGAAGCAGAATGGCAGTTAAAGGAGCAAGTGCCCTGCGAGGCCGTGGGGGCCGGGGGCAGCACACCGTGTCCCGGGGAAAGGTGTGTGTGTATGCGGAGTGAGTGGGTTATACAGACAGGGCCTGAAGAAGCAGGCGAGGCAGGGACCCCCCAAGATCCGGACCGGCCTGTGGCTTGGCAGGCACCCCCGTTTCTGAGCACCCACCGCATTCCTGTGCGCCCCTCCGTGGCCACAGCCGGCGCCTCCGAAGAGAAACACCTCCCACAGTTCACCGTGGGTTGCTTTCCACCCCCCCATCTGCAGATGGCCTATCCGGGGCCAGCCGAGGCCCCGGGGTGCGGGCGGCTGCCGGTTTTGATGAGCTGTGCACATATGGATGCCCAAACATCTGGAGCCGCCATGTGCTGCTGGGCGCGGGCCAGCCCTGGCGAGCCCATCAGGGCCCCGGGGGCGCAGGGGGCGCCGGCCCCGCCAGCGAGCACGGATACATTATTCATGACCGAGTTATTTGTGGTGCAAGGGGTCCATCAGCTCCTTTGATTAAAAATCCAATGAGTAATGAATATGCAAACGCGGGCGACTGCTCCCAGCAACAGATTTGTCAAATTGTCTATACTTCACTGAGATAAAGGAAAATCTCCTGGCGTCCCGAAATTGAAAAACCACACCGTCAAATCCCAGCATTATCTTAATTATCAAATCTCCTTGGCCGTGCAAATAGCCCGTGTGAAGCTGAGCAAGGCGACGGGAAAAATCGAGAGAGAGAGAGAGAGAGAGAGAGAGAGAGAGAGAGAGAGAGAGAGAGAGAGAGAGAGAGAGAGATTTGTCTTCGAAACTGGGAGCCTGGCTAGTGAGAAACAGCCGGGTGGAGGAGAAGCGATTTGAATTCACATGGTGACTCCACAGCCATTTAATTATTTTAATTAGGCTTAATTAGTGGTAAATTTACAATGATATGCTTGATACCTGGCATTAAATCTTTCATGCATAAATGTTTTGTTAAAATGAGAAAAAGGCAAGTGGCATTTCGCCAGCAATTACGGCTGAATGTTCTAATGAAAGATTAGGCTCCGCCGTGATTCATGGAGACAGGAGGAGAAGCAGACTTGTTTGTGAGGCGCCTGCACACCATAACTCTGCTCCCACCCGCCTCCCCGCGGCCCTTGGGCTTCAGGGAGCACCTGCTTTGGGAGCTGGGCACCGGGGGGACTTTGGGGGTGCTGGCTCTGAGCCCTGAGACTGTTTGTATGTGAGGCACTCGAACTTGCCCCCAGAGGCCTTCATCTGTGGTGTGCCAATACAGCAGTGACCGAGGTCAAGTGTGCTCCAGCAGGGTGCTTGTCTGCGGCGATGGCTAGTTTGTGAGCGCTGGGCATTGCCCTGTGGTGCCCAGCAGGCCGTAGGATGAATTGGCTGGAAGAGATGGGAGCATTTATAGGCTGTGGCCCAGCCCAGGGCTAATCACTTGTTTGCCCAAGAGGCAAGGTTTAAGGCCTGCCTGGCTCAGAGCTGCAGCAGGCTGCGGTTTGTGCAGGGTAGGTTTGGAGGTCCTGATAGGATGTCCCTACTCCTTCTTGCTCCTGTCCCTTACTCCTTCCTACCTGCTCTTTCTTTACCAGGGAATGAAGATGGTTTGTTCCTGCATTCAGAGACTGGCTTCAAGCTGCCTCCTCCTCCCCCTCCCCCCAAAGAGGAAGCACAACTCACACCTGAATCAAGATGGTGGCGCTAGAGAGAGCCCTGTACACAGAAGGTAGGGGACAAGGACAGCGAAGAGGAAGAGGAAGCAAAGTACCAGTGCAGCCACATAAACCTGTAACCCCCCTTGATACCTGGCTGGCCCTGTCCCTGACCACACACTGGTGTAGTCCTTGCCAGAATTCAGAGGTCTTGAGTGTGCGACTGGGGCCAGTGATGGGTCCCCGTTCACTTCCAGACTCCCAGCTCACTCCTGCAGCTGCTGCCACTGGTCCTGTGGGAGGAGGAACAGTGCTTAGCATGTCAATGATGCTGTGGGCGTGCTCCAGCCTCCTCCCCTCTCTCAGTCCTGCACTTGATCCCTGGTCACCTTCTCTCCCCAGGCTCCTCCACACTCTGCTCCCTTCTCATTAGCTCAACCTCCTCTTAATTCCGTGCGGAGGCCTTTGGCTCTGACTTAACCATTTCCCGAGAGAGTCCCGATGTTGATTCCTAAGACCAGTTTGAATCTCTAGTCAGGGTTATGTTTCCTGGTTTCATCTTCTGAAGGGGCTTTTCAGATTTTCTAACTCAGCTTCTCTTTCCCTTCATAAGAAAAGATGGGACTATTACTGACACTTGTGTTTTTTAATTAGTTTTTCATGTTACTCATTCAAAGGAGCATTTATGCATCCAGATGTCATCACTACTGATGTCCACTAGACTGGAAGTTCCATGAGGGCAGGGACCTTGTCATTTTTGCTTTCTCTTTCTCTCTTGCCTCCCATAGTGCTTGGCACACATGGGGAAGGAGTTGAATCTGTGTTGAATCAGTGAAAGGTTAAGTCCTGCCCAGCATGGATCATCTTCTCCAAGGAAAAAGGTATTTAGGGCACTGTCTTTGGATGTGAGAATCTGTCTGCCACTGCTACAGTGCTTGGACACAGTATGTATTTGTTGGGTGGAAAACATTTACCTACATACACGATTGTACTTATTCCACAGGGAAGTCATCAACACCCCCAGATAATGTCCCATATTGATCCTGTGGCTTATTTCCTCTGAAACACTCCCCCAAGATGTACTGTGTTCCTCTTTGAGAAGCAATGATTTGGGGGCTGACCAGGCTGGGTCATGTTGGGGCCAAAAGGGAAAGAAGAAAACTTTCAGATGAGGGCGATCTATGAGCTCTATGAGAGAGTGGGCAGAGGAACTCAGACCCTCCCCCATTGTAGGACTTTATAGTCCTGGGGTAGGCTGAACAGATGTCCCGTTTTACACAGCACAGAAAACAACGGTACTGTCCCATTTCAAACGGGATGTCTGGTCAGCCTACTACCCCTGAGGAGTCATTTCAGTGCAAAAGGGAGCAGTCTCCACCTCCACTCCTCTTCAGAGGTCAGAGAATCTGGAGCTGTGAAAAACTTTCCTCTCTAGGTGGAGGTGACAGGTGAGATGTAACTGCAGGAGAGCACTCTGCCACAGATGAGGAAAGGTTAGGAGTCACAGACTATAGGATGGAAGCTACTGGAGAGCCATGGTGGAGAAGTGCAGCAAAGGAGGTAGGACTCAGACCACTTGCTGCTTAGTGTAGCTGCGATGTTGACATCTAGCACATGTGACAGTGTGAACATGTTTGCTTTCCTGTCCTCCCCAAACTCTACTAAAATAACAATAAAGGGATAAACACAGAGGCATAAATCCATATCAGACAAAAGTAAGAAGAGATGGCATGACACAAAACTCTACTAACATTTTTGAAGTTGGGAAGTGAAAGATCTAGTGATAGATAACTCACCAGATGGGAGAGAGACAAGGGAGTGGTGGTAAATTGGTGAGATGAACTGTTACCCACTATAGAACCCCAGAAAGACTTGGGAGCTAGAAGCACCAAGGACCTTGGAGGCCAAGGTCTGAAAACAGCAGAACTGGTAGGAAATGTGTGGTCTGTGCTGTGGAATGTTTCCCAGGTCCCCCTCAAAACCCACTCCCCCAGCTTCTGGGAATGTTGCTGGCTGACAGTGCTCAGCAAAAGTCCCTCACAAAGAGTGAGCCTCATCCAGAGAGAGCACCCTGCCCAAGGCCATATCCTGTCCCTGAGGAAAGCCCAGAGCCAGTGGCTGGCCAAGGCAGGGGTGAAAAAGCCCTACTCTCTTGCTGAAGGTGGGAAGAATCTGAAGGACCATCCCAGATCCACAGTTCCCGTAAGATTAGCTTCAGGCTTTGTTGTGACGGTGTCACAGTTTAACTCCTCCTTCTGCCAATATTATTTCATTTATTCCTCTCAGGTCTTGATCTCAAGGATACTCCCAGATAAACCTCCTAAACACAAATCTCTGTCTCAGAGTCCATTGCCCCCAAAACCCAACCTAAGAAGGTTAGTGTCAGGAGTGGTTCAAGGGAGCAGGCTCTAAAATGAGATTCGGGAGCTGCATTACCTACTGCTGTCTGGCTGGTGATAGGGACTCCATCGAATGGAAATGGGGATGGAGATGGAGATGGAGGCGCAGTATACGTAACTCCTGGCATGCTGTCTTGATGACACTTGCAAAACTTTTACTCATGGTGCCCTGGAATGAGATACCAATGGAAGGTAGTACCGTGGTGAGGACAATGTCTGAGATATTTGAGAAGATCTGGGGAAGTAGTGATCAGAAAGACTATCAAGTTAAATGGCTATTGCTAATGGGAATCAATACATGGGAGAAAGAACTAAAAAGCTGAGGGTGATTAATCACCAATTAAAGGCTAAGTTTGAAAGCCAGTGAGGCCAATTGGGCAGAGTATAAAAAGACTTCAACTCTTGTAACTGGAGGACAGGAAAAGCAGAGCATCAGATCCAGGACTTAATTAAAATGTAGCAGAACTTTAGACAAGACTGAATTCTTGACCTTAGGAAGTCTGTCATGTCCAGGGCAGTATCATGTTTGGGAAAGAGTGGGACCCTGAGGAGTGGATGGGGCCCTCTGGGTTGATGCACCCCAAATTCTTATTCTTGACCCTCCAGGTCCCTTTGAACTTTATGGGTCCACAGAAGTAGTATTTTCCTTTCTGTTAGAAGAGAGCATTTTTCTCTTGCTTGAAGGTGGTGTGAAGACCTTGCTCATTCGAGGTAATGCACAGCTTACCCAGGATCCGTTCTCACCTCCTCTCCTGGTCACCAGGCCGGTCATGACACATTGTTGGTGTGGGAGCACACAGCAGGCCAGGGGATCAATGGAGTCTTGACCCAGGTCACTTCCAGTGGGTCAACTAGGTCCACAGACCTACCCATTGTCCGTTTCCTAGACTTCAAATGTCTAATTGTAATGGATAAAGTTAGTAGTTGGCAGAACTATTCTTTGACATGTGAGGTGAGAGGTATTATTCTGGAGAAGGCCAAGCAAGGGGAAGCCTCTGAAGCAGTCTCCCCATTCAGAGCCAAGAGGGTATATAAAAAACAATATCACATCCCAGGGGGAACGGAAGAGATTCATCAAGATCAAGCTTGTCCAACCTGTGGCCCGTAGACCACATGTGACCCAGAATGGCTGTGAATGTGGCCCAACACAAATTTGTAAATGTTCTTGAGACATTGGGAGATTTTTTTGCGAATCTTTTTAATGGCTCACCAGCTATCGTTAGTGTATTTTATGTGTGACTCCAGAGAATACTTCTTCCAATGTGGCCCAGGGAAGCCACAAGATTGGACACCCGGCTCTGGGTCTTCAGACCCAGAGGATGTGAGAGTGAGGAAGGTGGGAGTGATCTTCACTGTCTCCCTTTTCATTCAATGATCTGACCGCCGGCCCCCTCTTAAACCAGACAGATGTCAGAGGATGACAGTGGACTGTCTGCAAACTCAAATAGATAGTAACCCCAATTGCAGCTTTTGTGTCAGATGGGATTTCTGTTAGACGAGATTCACATAGCCTCATGGACAGAATACATGACCTTTTTTCAGTGAAATTCTTTTCCAGCCCTTTTAGGAATGAGGAGCAGACATATTTTACCTTCGCTTGAGATGGATAACAAAATACATTTTTACCCCAAAGCTATTTTCACTCTCTGTCACAATTTAGTCTGACAGGACCTGGGCCATCGGTCATTCCATAGAGCATCACCTACGACCCTATCGCTGACATGATGCTAATCAGGCGGTGTTCCAGGGTTTGGGAGGTAAAGTTTACAAAGGTTCATGGCTTGGTCACAGCAGTTCTTAGAGGGTCCTTGGTCTGGTACATTCTAGGATATCTCTAGAAATAGAGGAAGAGACTAGCTAGTCACCTTGCACCTCTCACCTCTAAGAAGAAGGATGCCTATGAGGCCTCATTGGGGTCTAGATCCAATGTATGATGTTGATTTGGGAATATTGCTCTAACTGTCCATCCTGTATTATGGAAGGCTGATGTCTTTGAGTAGGGTCCAGAGTAAGAAAGTGCCCTATAGCAGGTTCAGGCCATGGTGTAAGTGGCCTTGCAATTGGGCCAAACCACCTCCAAGATCCTAAGCTATTAGAGGTATCGGTGGTAGGATAAGATGCCATTGCCGTGTGCAATGTATGGAAAACACCAATAAGATAATCACAAAGTAGACACACAGGGTTCGAGAGTGAAGCCATACCAACTGCAGGGGAGGATGACACATCTTTTGAAACCCTAGTGTACTCCTGGACCCTGGGCAGAGCACAGAACATCTGGTATCCATGTGAGCAGAACTGCGTGCCTGTAGAGAGCTGAGCTTTGTCAGACCTATGCAGTCAGAACAGCAAGTGGGCCTAATAGCAGCCTGTCGTAAGAGGGCAGGTCAGAGCAAGAGAGCAGTGCATGAGCAGGTGGCTCAGACCCTCGTCATGCCTCGTGCTGTACGGGCCCCTCTCACCAAGCTTACCCCCGTGACTGCACCTAGGACTCGCCGAGGGAGGAGACAGCCTCAGTGCGGTTCACGGATGCACTGGTCTGGGCTGTGGATGGGCTGAGCATGGACCGCCATTGCACGTTGGCTCCACACAACTCAGCTGTGAGTATCATCCCCTGTGCGGAGCTTCAGGCCACACATCTGACCAGCCACTCTGTGTGGAGCAGGAAGGGACCTGAGGCAAAACTGGACATGAACTTGGGCAGTGGCCATATCCCTAGGAGGTGGACTGAATGGAGCGACAGGGGCGGGGGACCTGCCTCTTGTGACTCCTGGTCACCCACATGTGGAGTTCATGCTTCCTTTCCCTGCAGCTTCAGGCCTCATGGCTCTCAAGGTCCCGGCTCCCAAGGGGAGCATGCTTCTACTGGGGACACAGGGAGAATTCTTGAACTTTCATGCATGACTGCTGCCTGGTCACTGTGGGTTCTTTATGCCAAGAGACCAGTAGGCAAAGAAAGGGGTCCCCATCATGGCAGGAGCAGTGGACCCTGATCATCAGGGGGAAGTAGAACTGCCTGGAGAAAACAGGGCAGGGAGGCCTATAGTTGGCCCCACTCAAAGTGACACTCTGAGTGTCTCTTGGTGCTCCATTGTTCAGGTTATACAGATAATTGACATGCATGACATCCCCAACTTGAGAAGGGCATGCTGACAAGGGTTCAGGTCCCTCAGGCATGAGGGTCTGGCTCACTCCCCCAAGTTACCCCTTCAGTCCAGCATGAACATTCGCCAAGGTTAAATCTATCTCGAGTGGGGGTAGAAGAACAAGATGAAGGGTGTCGTTACAGCGCTGAGACCTGCTTCAGTGAAGGTGGGGGTAGGGGTGTGCTTTCCTCCTCTGTGTTTCCCCAGAAGAAAAGGAAACAGACTCCTGTGGAAGGCAGGTCACTGAAGCAGTGCAGATGCACCATAGGGGTCGCTGTGGGCACTGCCCAGGTGACCTCAGGCTCCAGACACTCGCTTGTGCATCTTGCTGGGAGGATTAGTGACCCTGCTCAAGTCTCTCTCCAGAAATTGCTCCTAGTTAAAGGACCTCTTGCCCAAGGCCACCAGCCCTCTTTTGGGGAAGCCTGGTCAGTGAGAGAAAATAAAGGCTCAACCTCTTACCTCAGGGCTAGGCAGTTCTTGAGGACAATTTCTGCATCAGGCTCCTGGGATTGGCTGAGCTTCTTTTGTGACTGCAATCCTCTCTTCCCTGTGCTCAACCCTGCTTCCCTGACTCCAGCAGCCACGCTTCCTGTAGGTTCTCTCCAGTATATACATCCTACAGGCAAAACCCAGGGTCTATTTCCCAGGGACTGGCCTGGTATAATCTACAAAAAGTTCTGATAATTAAGTTCATGAACTTGCCACCATGCGTTCATGTTGGCAGCACTGTACAAATAACTTGGTGAGGTTTCATAATCTTGGTATATCAGTGTCTCATAGCTGTGTTCATGTTGATGTGTGGCAGTGTCTTGCTGAGTGGTGTTCATTAGTGTGTGTGTTTTGTGTGCCTTTGCAAGAATGTCAGAGCTTGAATTAGAGCAACGAACAAACATTAAACTTTTTATTAAACTTGGCAAGAGTGGAAGTGAAATCAGGGACATGTTGGTCCAAGTTTATGAGGATAATGCCATGAAGAAAATGGCAGTGTGCACATGGACCAAACATTTTTCTGAGGAGACAGAAAGCCTCACTGATGAAGAGAGGTCAGACCGACCTGGAACAAGCAGAACTGATAAAAATACTGCAAAAATGTGTCAAATTTTGTGTCAAAATCATCAGCTGACTGTGGGAGGTTTGGAAGACCAAACAAGCATGGATAGAGAAACAGTTAGGAAAATCCTCATTGAAAATCTTGGCATGAGAAAGATGTGTGTAGATATGGTCCCAAAGAAGCTCACTGAAGAACAAAAGCAAAAGAGAGTCCAAGTTTGCCAGAACCTTTCGGAGAGGCAAGACGATGTTTTGGGCCATGTTATCACTGGTGATGAAACATGGGTGTACCAATAGAGCCCTGAAACAAGGTGTCAAAGTATACAATGGAAGTCAGCTAATTCTCTATGACCAAAAAAGTTTCATCAGTCCAAATCAAGAGTGAAAACAATGTTGCTAACCTTTTTTGATATCAGAGGGATTGTCATGATGAATCTGTACTAACTGGACAAACAGTCAACCAAGCTGAGTATTTGGAAGTGCTGAAAAGGCTGTGTGAAAAAGTTAGATGAAAATGACCTGAACTTCTTGCCAACAACTCATGGCTCTTGCATCAGGACAATGCACCAGCTCACACTACACTGTCTGTGAGGGAGTTTGTAGCCAGTAAACAAATAACTGTATTGGAACACCCTCCCTACTCACCTGAGCTGGCCCCCACTGACTTTTTGCTTTACCTGAAGATAAAGGAAATATTGAAAGGAAGACATTTTGATAACACAAAGGATACCAAGGGCCATATGACCTCAGCTCTGAAGGCCATCCCAGAAAAAAAGATTCTAAATTGCTCTGAAGGGTGAACTAGGCACTGGTGTCTGTGCATAGTTTCCCAAGGGGAGGACTTAAGGTGACCATAGTGATCTTCAGGAATGAAATATAGAGCAACTTTTCTAGGATGAGTTCACACACTTAATAGTCATGCCTCATATAACAGAAAAAGACCATGGATTTCTCCCCTCTCAGTGCCACCAAGCCACGATTTGTCTCCAGCCTGCACACAGACCTTGCTCCTGGAGAGGCTAATTAGGATAGCCCCACCCTGGGGAAGCAGGACCATGAACGTGGGATTGAGTGGATAGTGAAGGTGGGGCCCTTTCTGTCACTTACCTCCCAGAATGCTGGAGGCTAGGCCTAGTGCCCGCTTCCTCCCTGCTCCTTCCCCAGTGGCAGAAGATTGGACTACTCTTTTAATGGGGAAAATAATAGGCCCAAGAGTTCATTATTATGGAGATTGTGAAGGGAGGGGGAGGGGAGATTGCCACAACAAATAGGCTGGTCTCTAACTCATCAGCCTACAGTGAACCCCCACCCCCCACCCCACCCAGTCACTGAGACCATCCAATGCCTTTTAGCATCTCCTGAGTAAAATGTTAGTAAAGACAAGGATTATCAGATATTGGAGGACAATCTCTAACTTGAAAGACAAATGCCAGTAGGAACCAATGGGAAAGGAACTCAGGAGAAATAGAAACAGTGTAGGCCAGAAATGCAAACTTCAAATAAAAATATAAAACCTTAGAGCAGGGATTCCCAACCCCATGCCCACGGGCGCCATGGCGCCCGCGGCCCGATTTGTGTG
>PVKE010008421.1:0-47785 GCA_004027555.1 Craseonycteris thonglongyai | reverse complement strand
TCCCGGCCCCGGCCCATGCGGACCCACATGCTGAACTGGGGTGTGCCCCCAGTTCAGTTCTTGCCAGGACCTATGTGGGAGGCTCCTGGCCCAGTTCCTGCCCTGCGCAGCCCTGTGCCCGCCTGTGGAGTGAAACTATATGGAAAACTAATGCTGTCAACTAAGGAGACTGCTCTGGGCCCGCCCCCTTCTCTCTGTCAAAAATCAATAAAATAAATCTTTAAAAAAAAAGCATCTGATTTATGGGTGCTCTCCCAGGAGGCTCTCCAAGACTTGCTAATTAGTGTCTAAATATCATTTCAATCTGGCCTCCCCAACCAGTGGGAGAAAATATTTGCAAACAATGCCTCTCATAGGGGGCTAATATCTAAAATATATAAAGAACACATACAACGCAACAACAACAAACGATCCAATTGAAAAATGGGCAGAAGACCTGAACAGACACTTCTCCCATGAAGACATACAAATGGCCAACAGACATATGAAAAAATGCTCAACTTCATTAGCTATTAGGGAAATGCACATCAAAACCACAATGAGATACCATCTTACACCTGTTAGAATGGCTATAATCAACAAGACGAGATAACAAGTGCTGGAGTGGTTGTGGAGAAAAAGGAACCCTCATACACTACTGGTGGGAATGTAAACTGGTACAACCACTATGAAAGGCTGTATCAAGAGTTCTCAAAAAATTAAGAATAGAATTACCATATGACCCGGCAATCCCTCTTCTGGGTATCTACCCCCAAAACTCGAAAACCTTAGTTTGAAAAGATATATGCGCCCCAATGTTCATTGCAGCACTGTTTGCAGTGGCCAAGTCGTGGAAGCAACTAAAGTGTCCTTTGATAGATGACTGGATAAAGAAGTTGTGGTACATTTACACAATAGAATACCACTCAGCGATAAGAAAAGATGGAATACAGCCATTTGTGACAACATGGATGGACCTTGAGATCATATTAAGTGAGATGTCAGATTGAAAAAATCAAGAACCATATGACTTTAGTCATAGGTGGAATACAAAGCTTAAAGTAACAAAGACTCATGGACACAGTCAATAGTTTATTGGTTACCTGAGGGTAAGGGGGGAGGGGAGTGGAGGGTAGGAAGAGGGCATCAAATATACGGTGATGGAAAAAACTGACCCTGGGTGGTGAGCATATAATGCAATACACAGATGATATGATGTAGAATTGTACACCTGGAACCCATGTAATTTTTAGCAACCAGTGTCACCCCAATACATTTAACAATTAAAAAAATAGAAAAAAAATTAATATGAATCTGGCACAGGGCCATTACCTGGGTTCAGGTCCTCCTCATCCACTGGAGGGCGCTTGGTCACCAGTTCCTCCCACTCCTGTTTGTCTCACACACAGCCATCAGAAACCCAAAACTAAGTACAGGACTTTCTTATATAAAAGCCTTTCGAGGGATTTTCTCTCTATCTAAAGAGTAAGGACTAAACTCTTCAGTATAGTACACAAGACCCTTTCCAATTGGCCATAGTCTATCTTAGCAGCATTATCTTCCATTGCCTATGCTATTCTCTCTTAGAATTCTTCTGTGCCATCTTCTCCTAGTTGTTCATCTCTCTGGCAAACTCCTTAGCCCTCCTTCAGGACTGTGGCAGGTAGCTTCTGAGATAGCCCCCAGTGATCCCACCTTCTAATATTCCTGTCTTTGTAACATCTTCCTTTTTAAAGATTTATTTTTATTGTTTTTGACAGAGAGGAAGGGAGGGAGGGAGGAAGGGAGAGAGAGAGATAGATACAGAAATAGAGAGAAAGGGGAGGGCCCAGAACAGTCTCCATAGTTGCACATCATTGGTTTTTCCACATAGTTTTATTCCACAGGTGGGAGCGGGGCTGCGCAGGGCAGGAACTGGGCCGGGGTCTCACCCCGGTGAGAACCAAGCTGGGGGCACTCCCCAGTTCAGCGTATAGGGCTGGGGCTGGGATTTGATCCTTGGTCCCCAGATCTGCAAAGTAAGCGCTTAACCCACTGAGCCATTCTGGCTTCCCCAACATCTTCCTCTTGAGTATGGGCTGGACCTAATGAATCACTTCTACTAAATACAATATGACGAAAAGTGATGAGATTTCACTTCTGTTGTTGGGTTATAAAAAGACAGTGACTTTTTAATGTTTGCTCTGAGGGAAGCCAGATGCCATGTCATGAACTCCCCTATGGTGAGACCTATGTGATTGCACTATGGATTAACTGATGTCTCTGGCCAACACCAGTGAGGACGTGAAATCTGCCAATAGCCATGTGAGTGAGCTCAAAGCCCCCTGCTAAGGCTTGAAATAACTGCAGCCCTGGCTGAGACCCCAACTGTACTCTCATGAAAATCCCTAGGCTGGAGGACTCAGTTAAGTCACATCTGGATTCCTGACCCACAGAAACTATGAGAAAATAGATGTTGGTTGTTTTATGCCACCAAATTTTGGAATAGCTGATATGAGGACCCAGCTCAAAAGTCACACATCTATAAAGCATCCTCCAACACCCTCATCTATTCCCCATTCCATCTATACCTCTCTCATTACTCATGGGATAAATCCAAACTCCATAATATAGTCCCAAGGCCCTACATGATGATTCAATGCAGCTCACCTTCTCAGCCTCACTTCTCCACTGCACATGGCACCTGGGGGTAACTGATATTCACCAGTCTCACCATTATCTCTTTGGGCATACTGTTCCCACTTTCTGGAATACTTTCTCTCTTTATCTAGTTAAAGTCCATGTATTCTTCCAAGTCCCAACTCAAATCTTTTTCCTCCAGGAAGACTCTGCAACCCTCAGAGCTGGGTTTAGGTGTACCCCATTTGTCTTCCCCCTACTCTGTACTTTTCTAATTAGAGCATTGACCACATTATGCTATTGATGTCTTTGATTTGCTTATCTCCTGGGATGGATTGTAAGCTCTTTGAGAGCAGAACATACATCTATCATTCATACATGTACGTATACTAGTCTTGTCTTAACATTTAGAAATTTCATTATACTTACCAGTGGTCCTTCCACTACCTTGGCTTCTCAGCTCCTTGCATTTTTATTCCCCAGTGATCTGTGTTTCACCCTATTCTAGCCACTGACTCATTCATATATCATGGTCCCTCTTATCACCAAGAATTACAATCCCTTCATTATCTCAAATGCATGCATCCCACTCTCCCCCCACCTCATACTTTCCAGCTCACTCCCTCTAGTGTTTAGACTGTAACAATTCTTTTATCCTAACAGGCTCTCCAATCCATTGATATTACCATTGTTTCACTGGTCCTCACCGTAAACATGATGTCTTCTCTTTCCTCATTACCCAGCTTATATTCACATGATCAATCTTTATAATAAGTCCTTCTTTTCACTGAACAAAACCATAGCCCTAGTTAAATATAACCTGGTATTAGCACCCATACAATTGAATGTGGTTGGAGAAAAGCATACAACCACATAGACTGGTCTCACCTTAAAAATTCATGACCATGAACCAAAGATAGGCCCTTAATGATGCTGACAATCATACTGCAGCTCCCTAGTTAATTCTATCCACTCACTTGTTCTCCTACATGACTGTTTCATTTCTTCTTTCTCCTCAATTCTCTAATAACTCCTTCCCGTACTCTCAGAGGATGACTTTGTTTCCTACTTCACTGACAAAACTAAAACATTAAGAAGAGGATTTCGACAGATTCCGACCACAATATTTATGCACCTATCAGCATCCATACACACAACTCTGGTCTCCCTTCTGTCACTAAAGAATTATCCATGATCCCAGAGCCAACCCTTCTACTTGTGTGCCAGATCTCACCCCTCCCCGACTCGAGGAAACCATTCTCACCATCGCCCCTCCTCCTCCAACATTAACTTCCCCTTCTAACTGGACTGTTCCCAATAGCTATAAACATGCGTTTATTTCTCCCATATTAAAACAACAACAACAACAACAACAACAACCATAAAACAAAACAAAAACTCAAACAGAGTTTCAGTTTGGGAAGAGAAAGAAGTTCTGAAGATGGGTGGTGGTGACAGTTGCACAACATTGTGAATATACTTAATGTCACTGAACTGGACACTTAAAAATGGTTTAAGTGGTCAATTTTGTTATACATACTTTGCCAAAATAGAAAGCATAGCAAACTATTTTGATTCCACTTCCCCTACCAGCTACCATCTCATTATTCTATTCCTAATAGAATAATACTGTACAACTATTTTAAGTTTGCAGCAAACTTAAAATAAATCCCTTCTCTTCCATTTTTTATTAAATCCACTCATATAAAGCTTTAACCCCCACCAATACACCAAAACTGCTGTTGTCAAGGTCCCCAATGACATCCACACTGCCAAATTCAGTGCTCATCTTACTTGACTCCTCTGCAGCACGTGGTGTCCATTCCTCATTTGGCTTCCAGGTCACAATTTTCTTCCTACCTCACTAGTCACTTCTTTGTCTTCTCTGCTGGGACTTTTGCTCCCCACCCTAACCTCTTAACATTGCAGTCCAGGGCTCAGGTCCTTGTTCAGTTTCTGTTCTCCCTATATTCACTCCTTTGGTGATCTCATCCACTATCTTGGTTTTTAATACCACCTGTATGTTGACGATTCCCATATTTTATCTTCAGCCCATATCTTTGTTTTAAAGATTTATTTTGGGGAAAGCCGGGACGGCTCAGCGGGTTGAGCGCTTGCTTTGAGGCCACGAGGACCGAGGATCGAATCCTGGCTCCGGCCCAGGCAGGACCCACATGCTGAACTGGGGAGTTCCCACAGTTCGGTTCTCTAGCTGTCTCTGTCTCTGTCTCTCTCTATCTGTCAAAAGTAAAATAGAAATAAATATGCACTGAAGATAAAATAATTACTCTCTATAAATATAAAAAGATATAAAAAAAAAAGATTTATTTTATTGTTTTTGACAGAGACAGGGAGAGAGACAGCGAGAAGGGGGAGGGTCCAGAGCAGACTCCACAGTTGTATGTCATCAGTTTCCAACATGGTTTCATTCCTCGCAGGTGGGTGGGGGGCACAGGGCGGGGAAATGGTCTTGGGGCCTCCTGCATGGGAGGCATGCCCCCTTGAGCCAGGGGCCAAATGGGGTGGGGGGTGCAGGGGTGGGGCAAGAACTGAACTGGGGGCCTCCTGCATGGGAAGCACACCCCAGTTCAGCATATGGGTCCCTATGGGCCGGGGCTGGAATTTGATCCTCGGTCCCAGCAGCTGCAAAGACAGCGCTTAACCCGCTGAGCCATCCCAGCTTCCCTTCTAGCCCATATCTAACTCTGCACTTAACACATCCAAACTTACCAAAACTGAACTCCTTATCTCCCCTCAAATTTGATCCACCCATAGTCTTCCCCATCTCAATGGCAATATCATATTTCCAGTGCTCAGTTAAAAACCTTGAAATTATTTCTACTGTTCTTTTTCTCTTCCACTCTCTATATTTTTTAAAGATTTGTTTTTATTGTTTGAGAAGTGAGGGGGAGAGAAAGAGGGGCAGAGAGAAGGGAAGGAGGGCCCAGAACAGTCTCCATAGTTGTACAGTATTAGTTGTGACATAGTTTTATTCCACACAGGTGGATGTGGGGCCACACGGGGCGGGAACTGAACTGGGGGCCTCCTGCCTGGGAAGTGAGAACCTTTGTTGCAGGGCTCAGCAGTTACCAGTTGCACTGCAGTTTAGCATATTGGTTGCACAGGCCAGGAGACAGTCTGGGATTCGACCCTGGACCTCGCAGTTATAAGGCAAGTGCTCAACCTGCTGAGCTATCCCAGCATCCATCTCCCACTCTATATTTTATCCATCAGAAAATCCTTTGAGCTCTATCTTTTCAAAATGTCCAGAATCCAAACTCTTCTCATCCCCTCCTCTGTCACCACAGTATACCGAGCCACCATCATCTCTCAGCTAGATGTCTGCAGTGGCCTCTGATGTAGTGTCTCTGTTTTCAATCTTTCTCCTGAAAGTCTAGTCTCAACATAGCAGACTTTGTGATCTCTTTCAAATATAAGTCAGATTGTATTACTCTTCTACTCAAAATCCCCTTGTGGAACCTTTTTTTTTTTTTTTTTTTAATTTTCACTAAAAGAAAAAGCCAACTCATCACAATGGCCTACAAGGCCCTACCACATCTGGCACCTGTTGCCTCTCTAACCTGAGCTCATTCCACTACAGGCATATATGAGCCTTTTTGCTGTTCTCCAAGCTTGCCAGGAATGCTTCCACTTTAGGTTGAATTCCCTCTGCTCAAAATTTCGTTCACCAAGATATCCACATGTCTAACTTTCTCACCTCCTTTAAGTCTCTGCTCTAATGTCACCTTGTAAATTGGGTCTGTCATAACCACCCTGTTTAAAATTGCAACCCCCCGCCCCACTTTATCCCTTTCTATTCTTTATTTCTTTTCATGGCACATAGTTACCAATTCTAAACACTATTCAATTTTCATGTTTATTGGGGGTGCTGGGATAGCTCAGTAAATTGAGAACTTGCCTTGGAATGGTGAGGTCTGGGGATCGAATCTTAGCCTTGGCCCATGCAAACCCTTATGATGAACTGTGATGCAGCTGTGACCACTGGGATGGTGGCGAATGTTCTCACCTCCCATGTGGGAGACCCCTAGTTCAGTTCTTGTTCCACATGACCCCACGTCCACCTGTGTAGAATGAAACTATGTCACAACTAATGCTGTAAAACCATGGTGACTGCTCTGGGCCCTCCTTCCTTCTCTCTCTCTCTCTCTCTCTCTCTCTCTGCCTTTTCTCAAACAATAAAAGTAATCTTTAAAAAAATTGCATGTTTATTGTGTATATTCTCTTCACTAGAAAGTAAATTCAATAAGGGCAGAGATTTTCTTTTACAGATTTATTTTTATTGTTTTGACAGAGAGAGAGAGAGAGAGAGAGAGAGAGAGAGAGAGAGAGAGAGAGAGATAGGACAGAGACAGAGAGAAGGGGAAGGGCTCAGAACAGTCTCCATAGTTGCACATCATTGGTTTTTCCACATAGTTTCATTCCACAGGTGGGCGCTAGGCTGCACAGGGCAGGAACTGGGCTGGGGTCTTGCCCCGGTGAGAACTGAACTGGGGGCACTCCCCAGTTCAGCATATGGGTCTGCACGGGATGGGGCCAGAATTCGATCCTCCATCCCCAGGGCTGCAAAGTGAGCACTTAGCCAACTAAGCCATCCCGGCTTTCCCAGAGATTTTTTTTTTTTTTGGTTAATATGCTAAGTACCTGGAAGAAATCCTCATACAGAGGAGGAACTCAAATATTGTTGAATGAATGAATAAGCCCAGTATAATGCCTAGCATGTAATAAATGTCTACTTAATATTTTATAAGCAAGTGAATGAATAAACAAGTGAATGGTGTATCTATCACTAAGCTGTGAGCTTCCTATGGGCAGAGATGTGACTTATTTATCTTTGTGTCCTCAGTACCCAGGACAGTAATAGAGATTCAATAAATGTTGGTTTAAGTACAAGGAAAAGGAAACTGAAGTTGAATGAGGTGAGAATGGAAATGTAAGGTACAAGCATGCTAAGGTTCATATTCTAAGTATCCCGTTTCCTCCATGGCCACTCCAAGTCTGGAGCTTTCCATTTCTGGAGCTGTCAGGGTGTAATTCTCAATAACCAGAATGAAGTGGTCAGGTAAGCATGATGGAGGACAGGACACCTTACTGAAGATGGGCTTCCCTGCGGGCTTTAGCCAAGGCTTCACCATCAGACCACACAGGGAGGATTTTCAGGTGGGCGCACACTGAGTTCATAAGTAATCGATGCAAACCAGGTTCCTATAAGCTTTTGCTCCAATGTCAGGCTTCCGGGTCCCAAATTCTGATAACCTAGAAACTGGAAAATCAAGTTAC
Source organism: Craseonycteris thonglongyai (assembly GCA_004027555.1). Taxonomy (NCBI): domain Eukaryota; kingdom Metazoa; phylum Chordata; class Mammalia; order Chiroptera; family Craseonycteridae; genus Craseonycteris; species Craseonycteris thonglongyai. The sequence continues at coordinate 39,889 of PVKE010008421.1, read as the reverse complement.
TTCAACAAACACATCCCTTGTATTTCTTATTTCAGGGCTCCACATCTCAGTGGGTGAGGCTGGCTTTGACTCAGATGCCTTTGCAGCCTGTCATTCATTTCTAACACTGGGGGCAGGGGAGTAAAATGGCTTCTTATGCTGCAGTTGTGGGATAGGCTGCTCCTACCTGTCACACCCTCACGTCAGGAAGGAAGCAGTCAGCCTTCCTTCCTGATGCCAGAGCCCTGCTTGCAACTGGAAAATATATAGGCTGTCACCTGTGAGAGAGGCAGGAAGGGGGGGGGGTGGCGTAGAAGGAGAGCAAGAGTTGACCTGGAGGTGAGGCAGGAGGAGTTAGAACTCTGTTACTCTATCACGCTATGACCTTGGGCAAGTGATTGCACTATCTGAGACTTCATTTCCTCATATTTAAAACTAAAATTTTGGGGTGCATTGAGATCTTTCTTTCTGGCATATGTCATCAGTTTGGCTCAAATAAAATCTTACCAAAATCTAAAAAAAAAAATTTTTTTTAAGGTTGATTTTTTATTGTTTTTGATAGAGAGAGAGATAGAGTCAGAGAGAAGTGGGGAGGGCCCAGAGCAGTCTCCATAGTTGCATGTTATTAGTTTTCTGTATAGTTTCATTCCACAGGTGGGCATAGGGCTGTGCAGGGCAGGAACTGGGCCAGGGCCTCCTGCCTGGGAAGCTCACCCTGGTGAGCACTGAACTGGGGGCACACCTCAGTTTAGCACATGGGTTCACACGGGCCAGGGCCAGGATTTGATCCTTGGACCCTAGGGCTACAAGATGAACGCTCAACCCACTGAGCCATCCTGGCATCCCCCAAAATAAAATTTTGAATCAGATAGTCTAACCATATGATTCTTATAAAATTGAATGATTATTAGCTTTTGTAACTTGACAGTTTGGAAAAACGACATTGTCTGCATACACCTCCCTGCAAATTCACCTTAACCCTCTTCTCCCTAGCTCAGCTGTCACTCATTCATAAAAACAAACAATCCTGGTACCAACTATGTGCCAGGCATTGTGCTAGAACTGAGTGTACAGCTGTGCACATGACAGACACAGCCTCTGCCGTCAGGATCTCTGGTCTAGAAGGGAGATAGACATCCCACATCAAATGATTTTCAGTTGTTACCATGAATAAGCACTATGGAGATGTGGAAATGAGAGTGGCACTATGTGAGCAGATGCAGCATATCTATGGCCTAGTCTGGGGTTTCTGAAAGTCTTCCTAAAGGAAGTAACATCTGAGCTGAGCTTAGGACAGATAGGAATGAACGAGGTAAGAAAGAAGGGCATTTCAGAGACTGGAAAGAGTACACACAAATGCCCTGAGTTGAGAGTCACATATTGTCAAGGCCAGTGTGGCCCTAGTGCAGAGTGAGGAGAAGGGAAACAAAACTGACTGGTGAAGTTGACCACATGGGGCCTTGTGGGCTATGAGAGGGAAGTGGTTTTAATATATGTTAAAGTTAATGAAAGGGACTAGAGGAGAATGGGGTGGCAGAGTAAATGTGATTGGATGTGTGCTTTTAAAAGCTTGGGGGATGCCAGTAGAGCTCAGTAGATTGAGGGTTTGTCTTGCAACTGTGAGGTCCAGGGATCAAATCCCGGCCCCGGTCCTGACCTGTGCAAATCCCATATGCTGAACTGTGGTGCAACTGGTAACTGCCAGGATGGCAGCAAAGGTTCTTGCCTTCCATGTGGGAGGCCCCCAGTTGGGTTCCCACCCTGTGCTGCCCCACATCCACCTGTGTGGAATGAAACTATGTCACAACTAATGATGTACAGCTATGGAGACTGCTCTGGGCCCTCCCCACTTTTCTCTCTCTCTCTTTCTCTCTCTCACCTTCTTTCAAAAAAGAAAAAGAAAAAAAAAACCATTAAAAAAAGCTCACTATGAGGAGAATAATCTCAAAGGATCACAGTTGACATGAAAAGGTCAGTAGTGAAGCAATCATAGTAAAGTAAGTGAAAGATGATCAGTATTTGACATGAGTGATGTCAATGGAAAAACAGATATATTCAGAGATTTAGGAGGTAAACATAAGATGTGGGGGGCAGGTAAGAAAGAAGCACCAAAGTACAATCTACCAGTAAGTGGTTAAATCAGGAAGGAGCAAGTTTGGAAAAGGAGTGATATTATTAGTTCCATTTGGGACATGTTGAGTTTGAGATAGCTGTGAGATAGCAAGTAGAGAAGATGAGTAAAAAGGTGAATATAAACATCTGGAGGGCAAAGGTCTCCAACTAAAGAAATGAAGACATGAATTTGAGAGTCCTCATAGATACAAAAACTGAAGCCATCAAAACTGCATACAGAGAGAATGCAGGAAAAGCAAGAGAACTTAGGATGTAGACTTGAATTACTGCCATGTTTAAAAATTGAGTAGAGAGGAAAGAGCTTTAAAACAGCAAATGTGAAGGAATGACCAGAGAGGTAGGAGGAAAATTAAGGGAGTGACATAATGGCCACCAAAGGAACAACACATACCAAGTCAGGATTAATTCATAGTATTGTATTGCTGAGAGAGAAAATACAATGGGGAATGGAACATGTACATTAGGGTTAGGGACATGGGGTTCAGACAGAGCAGTTTTGATAGAGTGGGAATTGAATGTGAAGGGAGAGGTCATGGAATAGAGACAAGGTGTTCAGACTGTACTTTCAAGAAGTTTGGCTGTGAAAACAGAAAGATCAGTGATTATTTAAGATGGGAGAAACTTGAGTATGTTGTAGAATGGATAGAAAGGATTCAGTGAAGATGAAGCTAGAGAAGGGACAGTCGAGAGAAAGCAATGCCTCCTGAGAAGGTGAGAAGAGATGGAGTGCAGGGCGGAGCTGGAGAAATGGCCTCAGACAAGGGACAGGCCCTCTGCCATCAGAAGGGAGGAGGAGAGAATGAGTGAGTAAGAAGGTCAGGTTATACTCGTCCCTCCAAATACACAGTCAAAAAGTCAGCTCTGCAAATGTTTTCCAGAGAAAAACCTTATAATCTTGGTGAGCAACACAGATCCAAGGAAGCAAACAACCTCTGTGAGCCCCATCTTGACACCTAACACAAATGACATTTCCTGCTAGGCTCCACTTCTGGATCAGAGCAAGGCAAAATGCGAGCTGCTTCAAGCCCAGTTGTCCACAGGTGACGTGACAGGATCCCTGGGAGATGCCCAGGTATACCCAGGTCAAATCTGGGGAAATGACTGAAAACAGCAATAGGGTAGAAGAGAAGTCACAAAGTGCCCACATGCAAAGACAGATGTGTGTTAGGACGGGGAAAGGCTCTCTCCTTCTCCCAGGAGCTTTGGAAGGGAGCAGAGGCTGCCTAATTGTCTACAGATTAAGCTCTTATTTTACACTCTTGTGAAGTCCCTTGTGAAGTGCCTCCCATGTCACTGCCCAGACACCTAACCTGTAGCTCCCCTAGGGCTGGAATCTGGGCAGTTTCTCCAGGTCACTGTCTCATAGCCATGACTGTGACTTTAGCACCAAAATTCAATCAGTATCTCTTGGGTCAATATGCAGAAACAGCACTAGGGCACAAAGATTGAAGAGGACAAGTACTTACCAAGGTCACAGAAAACAAGACCAAAACACAGGGGCCAAAACACAAATCCCAGGTCATCAACTGATCCCTGCACTTCCAAACCAATACCACCCTCCTCCCCACAATACCACCAATCCAGGTCCTGCTCCCCCAATTTGTTCTCTCCCCAACCCTTTGAGGTACTCCTCCCATGGACCACAGAGAGGATACTCATTTTCAGTGTTTCTAACAAAGGATTGTTCCCAGGGGGAGCAGGGGTAGGGGTGGGGATTAGCAGAAGAGCTTAATTCCAAACGAAGAACTATAGAAGGAGTCTATATAGAATGCTGCCTCCTAGGCCTCTGGAGCCCAGAGTCCCCAAGGGATTGGGGGAGACAGAAGAAGAAACGGCAGGGAACCACAGGGAGGTGATAACTGACACTTAGCAGGCTGCCTATAATAAGCAAATGACATAATAGAAATAAACACAGCTTTGGGGAGAGGTGCGGCAAGCACTGCCCTAGCAGGCCCAGGGGCTCCAGGGAGTCTCACACTGGGCTAGAAACCCCGTTATTTCTAGGGCACCAAGCAGCATCTGACCTGAATCAGGAGGCTCTAGAAGCAGGGGCCAGAGGGCCAATCAGAGGCTGAGCAATGCAGCCCTGCTCCAGCCCCCAGAGTTAGGCACAGCAAAACAAACAAAACAAAACAAAAACCAACCCACAGACTTCTTCAATGAGCCCCATTCAGGGGCTCTTTGAATCTCTTGGGTCTCCACATTAGCCAGGAGGGGATGCACAGGTAATCAGTAAGAGCAAGTAATCCCCTTATCACTTCTCTTCGTTTTCAGACTGGCTTTGCCTGGAAAGCGGGGGTTCAAAAGAATGTCATCACTTACAAGGAGCGGGGCCAGCTTGGAACTCACCTACTTGTTCTGAGGCTCAGATTCCTAGACTAACATTGGGAAGGGAAGGCTCACCTTCTAGGTTGTTATGATAAATCAAATGACGTAATACCTGTAAAAGTACATGCTGAATAAATGTTAGTGCCTCTTTCTTACTCTGCTTTACCAGAGGTTTACACTCATAACGACAAGCTCTTGGTCTACATCCCCAGAAACCTACAGCAGAGGACAAGAAGGGAGTGGCTCAGAAGTCTCCTGGTCATTCAACTCAAAAGGTAGAAAGTTCACTCCCAGAGCATCCTTAGAAGATGAAACAACAAGAATTGGTACTAAGAATTTGCAGTTGAATCTAAAGAGCTTTCAAAGGTAAAATAAAACAAGAACAGAATTCATCCTCAAGAGAAGTTTCATGGAGAGTGTATTGGTTGGGCTGTCACTGGAGGGGTTTGCTAGGGGCTTGTAGTACGATGGGAGACCCAGCTCCTTACCTCCTAACACTCAGCAGAGTATATCCTAAGATCAGGACATACGTGTTCAAGCCAAACTTCTGCTTCCAGAGATCTGTGCAGTGAGAAAGGATGACCATGACACATGGCAAGATGCTCAAAGACAGACTGAAGTCTACAATGATGGGGGCAGCAAGTTGGCCCCCATGCATTTTAGCAATTCATATAGAAAAAGAAAATGTGTATATGTGGCCCACCTGGCTCCAAGGAAAGAGTTAGCTGATTTCGTCACACCTACTATGCCATCAGTAGTAAGGCACAGCCAAATTTCAGAGATGTTTGTACAGGGTAAGGGGGGACGTACATCAGAGAGCCAGTGAATATGTCTGCCTGAGGAAATATTCTGTGCTGATTCTCAAACTCCTACTCTGTGGCCTTGCCCTTTAAGTCCTTGGCAGTGGGACTGTGAAGAAGTTATGCAAAAGGCATTCTCGAGGCATTAATCTTTAAGAGTGAGCAAACTGGTTAGTAGTTGTAATAATAACAGCACACTCTAATACAGCACTTTGTAACCTCTAAGCACTTTCACAGACATCATTTCCTCAAAGCCTCACAATATCCCTGTTGGCAAGAAAAACAAATATCACTAGCCCTATTTTTCAGTTACGGAAACAGGCTGGCAAAGGTCAGTTATCCCAAGGTCAAAGAGCTAGTAAGTGGCAAATTGGAGTTTAAACTGACATCTCTCTCTCTTTCTCTCTCTCCTAGGATTGTGCTCTCTCTTTTATGAGACAGTGTCTGAGGTTAGGAACCATACCAACATGCCCATTGCCATCCACAAGTAATGCCTGACCTCTGCATTTTTAAGTTCTGTCTTTACTCAATACTGTTTTCCTCCGGGGGTATGGAAACTAATATAGACCATGCTTTGCTTTCCTCTGGGAATCACTACCTATGACCTATGAGAGAGTAATCTCAACCACCTAAGTTCCATACTACTCAGGGAATTCATGATTCCCTGAAATAGCACCTCTGTACCCATAAAGTGAGCGTGGCCTCAAATTCTGCTAATTCCTTCTTGAGTCCAGGCAGAAGGCTCCTAAGGATTCCTGCCTGTATCTACTTATGGAACAAGGACCATGAGAACTTCATGGATCCCAGGTGGCTGGGGGAGCCCTGGAGAGCAAAGGCAGAGAGCCAGAAATGGTCTCCCAGTCTAGGAAAGGCCTATTTTAGGAAATAGTTGGGCTCCTCCCAGAGTAAGAATAGCCTACATATCTACTTGCATAAACATAAAGGGCCTCGTCCTCATCCTCAGCCCTTAGCTCTTTCCTTCCTAGTGTCTTCCCTCCAGGAGTCCTCCACTCTTCCAGCATCAGCTGTCCCCTCCTCTTTAGGCCATGGACTTGCAATTCTGCATCTCCAGGCTGGTCCTCTCACTTAAGCTCCAGCCCTCTAGCAAGGGACCCCCAGCCTTCTCTCTTACTGATTCGCCAACCCACTCTTCATGTGGCAGCCTAACTAAACCACCTCCCATCCTAGTTCAGGTCAAAAATTTACTGAGCTCAGGGCTAGGTGCTGTGCCGTGTGCGGGGCCCAAAGTAGGTTTTGAACTTCCTTTCTTCCATGATTTTATTCAAGCTTTTATTTCTACCAGGAATGACCTGCCCCTCCTACCAACTACCCGAAGTCCAACTCAACCCATCTTTCAAGGCCTGTAATTCTTTAAAAAAGAAAAAAAAAAAGATTTATTTTATTGTTTTTGACAGAGACAGAGAGACACAGAGAAAGAAAGACAGAGAGAAGTGGGAGGGCCCAGAGCAGTCTCCATAGTTGTACATCGTCAGTTTTCAACATGGTTTTGTTCCACACAGGTGGGCAGGGCCACACAGGGCAGGAACTGGGCTGGGGACCCCCCCCCCACATGGGAGGCACACCCCAGTTCAGCATATGGGTCCACGCGGGTCGGGGCCATGGTTTGATTCTTGGTCCCCAGAGCTGCAAAGCTAGCATTTAACTCACTGAGCCATCCCAGCTTCCCCCTATCTGTAATTCTATTTCCTTCTCCTTGGAGTCTTCTCTGATATCTCTAACTAGATATGTATTTATCCTCCCTTTTCCTTCTTTATGTGCTACTCTCCCTTATAGCATAAAACTTAGTACCCTTAACCATGATTTGACAAACTGTCATTCCCTCACTAGAACTTTACAAGCTCCTTGATAGTATATCCACATTGTATTCATTCGTTCATTTCCTGCAAAGAGTTCTGCACAAAGGAAGTGTCCAACAAATATTTTCTCTCCTACTCACTATTGTATTTTCTACTTGGGTCTCTCAGAAGTTAGAGGGAACCTAGCAAAAATTGCCTGGGTTCAGAATCCTGGCTCTGCCATTTATTTATAGCTTCATGACCTTGGGCAAATTATTTAACTTCTCTACGCTTGTGTTTTCTCCACTGTAATAAAGAGGATAATAACATTTATTTCAAATGGTTATTATGAGAATTAAATGAGTTAACACTTATAAAGTAGTTAGTACAGTGCCAGTATACTATAACTGTCACAATATTTATTTATTTAAGTAAATAAGCATTGCCAAACTCATTATTTTCTCCCTTAAAATTACTTTTCTTCACAACTTCTCCATTTTTGCTAATGACACTGTTATTCTTTCCCAGCTTTTCAAGATCAAACCTTGACCCCTTTTTCCCTATCATACCTGCTACCCAGCTCATCTCCAAGTCTTCCAGGTTCTAGAAAGAAACCATGTAGTTTATCTGACTCTTCCCCTAGTTTCCATGGCTTCAAGGATTTTGAAGCCATCCTTGATCTCAAGAATGTGTATCTCTCCCCAACTCCAGTCCACTCTGAATTGTGTGTGTAAAGAATTTGCAAACATTCCTCTTTATATCATATCTCTGCACCAGTTCCCACAATGGAGCCATATCACCCCCAGAACCCTGTCCAGACTCCTTTGCCTATCTCTGGAGACCTTTTTTAATTGGGTCCTGCCCTATTTTCCTCATATTATCTCCCTATATCTTTACCTTAACCACACTAATCTCATGGCCCTGTAAAGACATCTTGCTTGTCTCTACTCTGCTCATATTGTACTTTTAGCCTAGAAGCCTTTCCCTTATCCTCCCAAATCCCCCAAACCTATTCATCCTTTAAGACTGACCTCCAGTCCTAAGTCTGTCCTGGAAAATTTCAGCCCTAAGTGACCTCCCTATCTCTGAATTCTATAGTCTGTTTTCCCTTTTTTTGCTTTATGTCGCTTGCTATTGATTCATGTTAATCTGATATCCCCAACCAGGCTGTAAACCTCTCAAGAGTAAGATATATGACTACTAGACCTCTTTGCACCCTTCAAAGAAAAGAACACCAAAAGAGCTAAAAACAAACAAACAAACATCTCTATTAGCCAATATTTGGTGATGAACTTGCAGCTCCCTTTTGTTGAGAGGCAGGGTGCTGATGAGAACGGAACTGCATACCCATCTAGTTGATCCTATATGCTATGCTCACAGATGGTGTGGCAACCCTTCCTGGGGGATTAGCTATAGCCAAAAAGCCTGCTCTCTCTGTTGACAAACGCCAACAATCACTGAAATCTAGGCTGCCATATGGTTCACTCAGCTCTGTAGCAAAATCAGTTTCTCAGGGATATGGAGAGACCAAGCCAGCCAAGTCTCCAAGCTATGGAATGAAGAGAAGGTCACCTTGGGCTAGTCCTACCAAAACAGCAAGGCACAGAGTCTTCAAGGACAAGCCAAAGGTCAAGCAGATGCAAAACTCACAACTCCTGAAGGTTCTCTCAACTGAATCTACCCCCTCCCTGGAATCTAGTGACATGGGCCCAACAAGCCCCCTCTCTCAAGACTTTTGAGACTTCCCTAGAGGATTCCATAGCTGGGCAAGGGCATAGAGAAGAAGTTATGCTGCCCTCACTGTCTGGAGAAAGCTGCCCAAAGGCATAGTTTAATTTCTGTTTTCATAGCATCTGGTCCTGAGGGCCATTAACAGAGTAAAACAATTTTGTCACTGAGCCAGCTGTCCTAATTTAGGAGGGATACTCCCCATTTTTTGATCAACTATTCATCATCTTCCCCATTCTCCCTCCTTTATGGATTTCAAAGGCAGGAAGAGGTCAGGGCCCCATCATCTGCCTAAATTGCCCCAACCCCTCCCATCCAATTATCACAATCATAGACTTGAGGAGTCTGCTTGGGTTTGATACTCAGAATGGAATACAGAGGAATTCCAGCTTCAAGAAGAAGAAGAAGAAGAAAAATCAGCATTCCAAACATCCAGATTGCCCCTTAGCCCAGGATTTTGCTAAAAATTTCAAAGAAACCCTATAAGCCCTTGCAGGCTCTGTTCTGATGCCATGCCACTTACCTTATTGGCTTGAAACACTCTCTCCACCCCAATTCTCACAGCTGAGGAAGAAACTAACATTTGTCAGCTCAAAACAAAGCCCAGAATGTACGGAAGTACAACCTATACAAGAGCATACAGAAAGCAGTAGGCAGAGACTAGACCCAGGGAGGTTGAGTTCCAGAAAAGATGCCTTCTCATCATTAAAACAAAACAAAACAAAACAAAACAAAACAAAAGTTTGAACAGTTTTCTCTTCCTTAACTAAGGACACAGCCCAGACTCGTACTGGCCACCTAAAAGGAGCTGCCCTCACATCTAACTGCCTGATTCAGATTGTAATTGTGCCATTCACTTGCCACCAATCACCCCAGCTACATCCTAAGGCTCTAATATCTTCCCTTCTTCTGTGGCAAAGCAGAAAGCTCTGAGAGTCATGAGGACCCTGGATAAATCACTGTGACAAATAAGGCTTCTCTTAACTTGGGCTATTTTGAACCAGTTCTCCTGGATAGGCTGCTTGGGTATGACACATGTAGGTACCTTGGAGTCACATAGGGAAAATAAATTATTTCTTCACTCATTTTTTTCCTCAACTAAGGTTTATTGAGCTTCTATTACATGACAAGTATCTTGAAGGTGATTAGGGATACAGTGGTATATAAAACAGCCACATTCTCCTATCCCTGAATAATCTTTCTTTTTTTTTTTTTTAACTTTTAAAGATTTATTTATTTATTTATTTTATTGTTTTTGACAGAGAGAGAGAGAGAACTGAACTGGGGGAACTCCCCAGTTCAGCATATGGGTCCACACGGGCCGGGGCCAGGATTCGATCCTCAGTCCCTGGCGCTGCAAAGTGAGCACTTAACCCACTGAGCCATCCCGGCTTCCCATGAATAATCTTATTAAGATGCTTCCTGTAGAGGCTAATAAAACACAGACTCATGTGACAATTAATGACATATAACTATGGAGACTGATCTGGGCCCTCCCCCTTCTCTCTCTCTCTCTCTCTTTCACACACACACATACACATCTCAAACAATAAAATATAAATCTTAAAAAACAACAACAACACAGACTCCAATTCACACATCAGAGACTTGGTTTTGGTTACTATAAACAATAGCAACAGTAATAGTAAAGACTCCAATGTAGCACTTTGTAAAACAAGCTCCCATTTTTATATAAAGTGGCTACCTTAATTTACCACTTTGATATCTCTACCAACATATTAAATACATAGGCCAATCTCCTCCAAGGAACCAGATGCTTACTTCCAGTTGTCAGTTTTAATCCAAGGTAAAATTCATTTTCTTTTCAAGTCACCAAGTGATTGTTAGCCAGCTAAGTTCTATAAGGCATAAATAAAATTAATATAAAATAAAATAATAAAATAAAATATATCCTTTGCTCCAATTCCATCTTACATTTGATTATGCTAAGTGACAGAATAGACCATTATGACTACAGAAGAGCTATAAACAGCTACAGAAACATAGGGGATGCCATGATTAATTTGGGTAGAGCTCGAGAAAAGCTGGTAGGAGAAGTGGAATCTGAGCTGAGCCTTGAAGGATGAGGAGGCTAGCAACTGAGAAGGAAACGAAAACATACCAAGCCAAGGAAAAAATGCACAGAAGCTCTATGGAAAAAATGTAACGTGTTCAAAATGGTCAAAATAGTACATTTTGACTGCAGCAAAAAGTACAGAAGAATGGACTGAGGGCTCTAAGGCTGGAAGGGGTCAAATTGTGGAAGGCTTTGCACATCACGTGAAGGAGTTTTCACTGTATTCTATAGATAAGAAGAAGCTATTGAAGATTTCTGGGTTGGAGAGAGATAATTACTTTGTTCTAGAAAACGGATTCCAAGACTAGACTATAGATGGAAGAGAGCAGAGACTCTGAAAAAGAGGGAATTCCATTCAGCCACTACCATAACAATCTAGGTGAGATTTAAGTGCTCAACTAGAGCATCATGAAGAAGAAGAACTGGATTGAGAGATTTTGCTGTAGCAAAGCTGTCATGACTTGACAATGTACTACATACAGGGGATAAAGGAAAGGAAGGTACCAAAGATGATCTTGAGGTTTCTAATGGCTTGGAAGACTAGATAGATGTTATCTTAGATGGGCATCCTTGACATAGAATATGGTAAGGAGAAGATAATATGCACAGCTTGAGACATTTTGGGTTATATCCTTTGTTAAGACTTCAGAAAGATAAAAGGCAATGCCTCAAAGAATCTTTGAGACAGACAAAGGCCCTCTAAGGATCTTAAGGAGGTGCCTCCCAGGTTCTTCCCATTAAGTAACAGGGATTGCTCTAATCTGAAAGATGTCCCATAGCAGCTTCACAGGGAGCTCAGGGTAGAGACAGCTCATTTGATGAGATTTGGGGGTGTGGCTTTTGTCTAAGGTAGTAAACTCCAATAAGATTCATATGCAAACCACAATTTTTTGAAAAGAAGTATACTATCAGGAACCTTCTCAGACTTTGAACCTTCCAACTTCTACAAGTAGGAAGCAGCCTGAGTGTACTGTATGCAAATTCTATTTTCTATATGATATTTTGACATCTTTAAAAAACCCTTTTAGTTGGGGAGGGACTGACCCTTGGGGCTAGCCAATTCTTAGAGACAGCAAAGGACTCAGCCAGGAGCATGCCTTCCAAATGCAAACTAACAAGTTAGAGCCTTACCTCCTCTAATCTGCCCCCCTGAAATATCCCAGGACCAGATATCAGACCACCAGGGACCACTCCTATTATTTAGAGCCCACCAAAAAAATTCAAATTAGCCAATCCTAATTTGTCACCCTGCCCCACCTTGCCTTCCCAAGGAAACCCCCCAAAAGACTTTAGACCTAATGTTTCCCCCTCTTTTCTGTCTTCTGCCACCTGACCAAAACCTGGCACTTTTCCTGTGACCCTATGTGGCCTACAGTGACCCCCTCTGTAGGACTTTGGGGTATAGTAAACTTTTCTTTCTTTTTTTTTTTCTGTTCCTCTCCTGTGTCTCCTTGTGTGGCCACACCTGACTGACCATTCCCTGAAAGAAGACAGAATAATGAGGAAACTACTTAGCTGAAAACATGGGCTACATTTTATGGAAAGGGATGAAGGATAATTCAGAGGGCAAAAGCAGGAACCCACAGGATAGAACCAAGAATAATGGAGACTCATTCCCAGGCAATAGGACTGAGCCTATTCATGTGCCAGGCTGGATTTTAGAACTGCTGCGGCCTAGTCACTGCTCACTCCCTTCTTTCTAAATAGGCACATTTACCCAAGATAGAAGACTAAGGAGAAATGGCAACTAAACATGATGTGAGATTCTAGATTGGATCCTGGACTAGCAAAGGGCCATTAGTAAGACAATTGACAAAAATTTGAATAAGATCTATGGATTAGTGGTACTGCACCACTGCTATTAATTTTCTGGTTTTGATCATTTTACGTGGTTGTATAATTTAGGGAGCCTGGGTCAAGGAGGTTCTTTGAACTATTTTTGCAACTTTCTTGTAAGTCTGAATTTATTTCAAAATTTAAAGTAAAGAAAATAAAAAATAAAGTAGTTTTTAAATATTTAAGTATTACCCACTTTTTAAAAAGGGGCATCTCGGGGAAGCCAGGATGGCTCAGTGGGTTAAGCACTCACTTTGCAGCGCTGGGGACCCGGGATCGAATCCCGGCCCTGGCCCACGTAGACCCATGTGCTGAACTGGGGAGTGACCCCAGTTCAGTTCTCTCTCTGTATCTCTCTCTCTCTCTCTTTCTCTCTCATTGTCAAAAACAATAAACAAAAAGGGGGGGGCATCTCTAGCAGTTATGCTATGTCTCTTCCAGCATTGGATCAGGGAGGATAACTTGTCTCTTTTGTTACTTCTTCAGGTCAAGAGGAACAGCACTTGAGTTGTTCTACTCAAGATCTCATGTACACTGAGACCTGATTTAGATGAGGAAACCCTGGTTCCTGAGTTGGAGTGGGCCATAACAGGTGAGACTTTTTGAGGAAGGGGGGGTCTTGGGTGAGGGTGCATGTATTTTTCATGTGTGAGAAACAGAAATAATTTGTGACCAGAGGGCAGACTGTAATGGTTTCAAAATGTGTCCACCAATCCTTTGACTGTCATTCCACCAAGAGGTGAAGTCTAATTCTGATTCCCTTGAGTCTGGTCAGGCCTTAGTAAACTCTTCTAACAAACAGAATATGGTAGCAATGATGCTAGTGTCTTCTGAGGCTGGACCAGAGAAGGCAATATAGCTTTGGCCTGGCCCTCTCCTTGTCACCATGCTGTGATGAAACCCAGGTGAGGTCCCTGGCTCTCAGCCTCAGCTAAACTCCCAGAGGAGAACCAGTCAGGATCAACTGCTGTCAGAGAGGAAAATCTGCAATGACCCAGTCTCAGATACTGCCCAACTGCTCATCTGTCCCCTGACTAAACCTACATGGAAGATACTAAACCTCTTAGCTGAACCCAATCACTCCCTAGAACTGTGAGAGACAATAACTAGTAAGTGTTACTTTTGAAGCCACTACATTTGGGGGTGGTTTGTTATTAGCCACTGAAACACTGCCCCATGTAGTTGGGAACTGGGACTCAGCAGGATTAAGGGAATTTCCCCATATTCAATTCACATAGTAAGAAACAAAGTCAGGATTTTAATAAAAGAATCCAAAACCATTCTCTTTCCACCAACAATAGACATGACAATACTAGTAATGGCAGCTAGTCTGTATTGAATGTTTTCTACAAGCAGGCATTGTTCTAAGCCCTTTACATGCCATGACTCACTGAATTTTTACCACAGTGCTATGAAGTAGGTATTATTAATAACCCCATTTTATAGTTGGGGCACAAAGATTTTAATTAATTTGCTCAAGGTTATAGAGCTAGTAAGTCATCAAGCCAAGATTCACCCTTCAAAGTTGGCTCCATTACCAGCATAACCCTAATAAATTTAACAATAAAAAAATAACACTGATTTGTTTACAAATTTGGCTCCAGATCCTGCACTCTTAACCATCATGCTATGTATGAGTATAGTTGAAAATATATTACATAAATTGAGAAGAGAACCAAGGACAGCCCCTTAGGTAGTATACTTTTTACAAGGTGGTCAAAAAGAAGAAGAGCCAGTGATGGAGAGACTTGGGAAAGAAGAGGGAGGGAAAAGAACCAAACACTCCATCTGCAACATTACTGGAGGAACCCATGGCAGAATCCACAAACCAGCTTCAATTTTCAAGGATGACCAGGTCAACTGCAAACCAGCCAGGAGACTCCTTCCTGAAACCCACAGTTGTCAGCAACAAACTCTTCCAAGGAAAGTAATCTTTGAACCATAGAATGGAGAGTAATGTCTGCTGGATTACCCCGAGTCATGCAGACAGAGCACACTATTGCCCTTTCTGTTCTACCTCTGACAATGACAAGACTCATCCCTATCCTGGACTGATTAGGCTATTATTTAACTTCAGAGACGAGTGAAGAAAACTTTTATATTTACTTTAAAAAGATACGGTTCATGACCTTGGCTCAAGAAAGACCGTCAAACCTACAGGGACCCTTTATCAACTTGATATTTTCTTTTAGATTCAGCTCCCTGCATTCAAGGGTCAAGTGGCCCCTCCACAGAACTGATCTAGAACCAATGCCTTTAACTCTTACTCTGTACAACAAGCTCTGGGCCTATAGGAGACCTCTCATCATAGGCCCTAAGGCTGCGACACCACACAGGAGAAGCACGGAGCCCACATTGTGTGTGGGCAAAGGTAGAAGCTGGGGAAAAACCAGCAGAGGTGAAAACAGTATTCCCAAGGAAACCAATCTCAGCTCCAGTTTGCATTTGCACTCTCAGTTAGCTGAGTGAATACCACACACAGTGGAA
Organism: Craseonycteris thonglongyai; assembly: GCA_004027555.1. NCBI lineage: Eukaryota > Metazoa > Chordata > Mammalia > Chiroptera > Craseonycteridae > Craseonycteris > Craseonycteris thonglongyai. The sequence goes on along the minus strand of PVKE010008421.1, from coordinate 24,725 downwards.
ACCTACTCAGATAACTTACATAATGAGAAACAAAGGCAGCACGCTCCCTCCTAATTTGAGGCCACCCATGTGCCTCCCTTCAGCTTACAAATTATATTCTGGCCCAGCAGCAAAAATTTCTCTTAGAGGTGGTGATGTCTGGCTCTGCCCAGAGTATGACACTACCTGGCTACACACACATCCTAGGATCTGCTAAGTACTGGCCCGAATCACCTGCACTGAGCCCCAGAGGTGCCATCTGAAAGGAACTGCTGTCAGTACTTGGCCAAGAGAATTTAATGTACGTGTCACTAAGAGGCCAGTGACTGTGACTAGCCTTTTTGCAGAAAGCATCTCCTTTTGAAAATGAGACCTATAAGTATGGGAGGAGTCTTGAAAAAACCTTGTATCGTCCAAAAGAATCATACCTGAGAGAAATTTAATCAGATTTGTTGGATATGGTTCCACTTTCACAGGCACCTATCCCAGGCTTTGTTCCTACCTTCCCACTAGGTCCCTCAGACCTAACGTCCAAGGAAGGGTTGGAAACTTTGTACTAGAAATTTCTGGAAACTTCCCTGGTCTTGGGAGTGGGGGCTGAGGAATGGCTATTTTATTGATGACAAAAACAAGTATGATAGCAGGCCTAAGTAGGAAGACGGGGAGCATGATGGGATAAAGTGGGAGGGGGGAGTGCCGGTTAAGAGGGTGTAGAATAAGGTGACCAGACGTCCAGCTTTTGGCGGGACAGTCCCAATTTTTAACAATTAGTCCCGCGTCCCGCGGCGTTTTAAAAAAGTCTCGATATTTGGAAAGAATGCACGACAAGCTGGGAACGGCAGGCAATAGACCAAATTTTTAATCAAGAATCCCCCCCCCCCGCCCTCCCCACCCCGGTCAATGGTGTTGCACTTTACCAATGTTAAAATCTGGTCACTTTAGCACTGTAAAAGTAAAACCTGTATGAACAGATCAGGAAAAGAGCAAGCAGTCTGACAGGCTACTTCTGGAAGACCCCTGTCCTTGGAAAGAAACTCTTCACTTGTAGGCCTCTGTTACAGTTGGATTATGTCACAGTCTTTGACTTCTTTGTTCCTTCAAAAAAAACAACTACCCTTTTTATTATTTTTTGCCCCTGAAATCCAATCAACCAATGACAGATAATGCTGGGAAAGTTGTACTGGATGCAGCCCTGCTGTTTTTTCTCATTCAGAGACAGGAATTCAGATATGACAAATCATCAGCCTAATCTGTTTATTCCATCCTAAGTGATAAATAAACTCTCCTCTTTAAAACCCTGTAAAGTTACTCCAGAATAGAACAGTCAGTTGGGCAGTGTTTGTGGAATTCATTACTGGCTTAAACAACATGGTGGGGTGTTGTATTAAGATTAGACCTATGGCCACAGGCACCAGTGGAAGGGACTCTGACTTGAGGAAGGTAAATGCCATAGCCTTCTACAAGGTGATGGCTAGTGATCCTTAGGCGCTCTTAGCTAGAGCAGACCCCCTCAGGAGAGCCTCTCAACCCCCACCCACTATTTCTGCTAAGCAGACGTGGCAGAAAATGCCTCATTTCAAGAAAATGCTGAAAGAATGAATATACCAAAAGAGAGACATGAAGAAACATTGGGTTTCCACTCCCTAACCTTTAGAAAAAACGATCTAAGAGCCAGTTCTGGCCTTAGAAGTCCCTAAGCTGCCTACTAGGCAAAAAGTTACAACCACTCCTAATTTGTGACCTCAATTTATTACAGAAGACACTTGGTTATACCTCTTACCTCCTAAGCTATTCAGTTTGAAGCATGAACAGGCCAGAATAACAAATTGTGTTTAATTGGACATTCCAGTGAGAGACCAGAATGCAGAATATCCAGGAAGCTCATATGGCAAGTGAAACTGGAGAATTTTGCAGAATGCCAACTCACCCAAAGACAGAAAGGAAATGCAGTCCAAAATATTGACATGCATGAGGAAAACCACCTAAAGATAATTCCAAAACCTGAAAAAGAGATTTACTTTCAAGAAAATGAAGATGCGATGGACTATCAAGAAAAAAACAACTGAGCTGAAACATAAATGAGAAAGAAAATTCTGCTCTTTATCAAAATATCTGAAAATGCTTTCCATGGTTGGTCTGTCCCTTAGCATGGGCTATCATTTGAGGAACCCTTGAAATGATTCTAGGACATAGGTGGTCAGTAGAGAAAGCAGAATGGCTCACTCACTCCCTTCTTTCTTGCCAACAGACATTAATCAAATATTTACTTAACTATATTTAATTACTGCCCCTAAAGATCTTATAGTTAGGTGAAGGAGATAAGATTACTGACCCATCAAAAGGTAATTGGCAGTGTACGGCATTAAATGATAAATGTCACATAAGTGATATAGGTCATAAATACTAACATTCCAAGATTAAGAAAAAAAAAAACCGAGGACTATTTGCCCATTTCTCTCTCTCATCTGGGTTATATTTGTGTACTACAAACACACCCCTTAGCTACTGAGAATGCTGTTCTTTGTATGGAATCAATTTAATCAATCGATTTTATCTCTATCCTTAAACCATCCTCACCTCATCTATCTCTTTTAGAATCCTGCTTCAAACTACTTCTCCAAGAAACTTTCCTTAATCCTCTAATCAGCTATAATGTTTCCTTTATGATTCTTTCCCACCTCCCCAAAGCACTATGTTGGTGTATCTTACGGCATTCATTGCATTCTGGATTGAATGACTGTTCTCTCTTTGTACTTCTAGATTGTAAGCTCCTTGATGACAAGGACCATGTCTGATGCAACTTCCCTTAGGTTCCTAGTTCTTGACACTGAGCACATATTCAAATATTTGTTGAAGCAAACATTTGAAAGATAGAATTGAAAGAAAGCTCTTTTAGTAATACAACCTTTGGGATACCAAATTGCATCAATGTCATAATCAAATTAATGATGTCCTGACTTTCCCATGGGCTGGACCAGGTATTTAGCCATGTGGTGACCTTCCTCTCATTCAGTTCTGAGGAATGTTAGTTCAGCTTGGCTTCTGTTAGTTGGACCAAGATCAAGACCAAGTAAAACATCCCAGTCTAAAGGACAAAGACAGGTCCTCAGTCTGTATAAACAGATCAAGGAGGGAAAGAAGAGAGGGAAGCCAATGTCCTCAACACAGGGCAGGAAAATCTGTGAAGAAAAAAGAGAACCATTTAGGATTCTGTTTCTGAAGAGAAAATTAAAAGTAAGCTGAACATCACATCTTGGGAGTTTATGTTGCTGGAAGAATACAGAAACCCTTTAGGACAGCTATGCCTTCGGTCACTCTGGAAATATCTGCAAGGGTAAATGGAATGTTAACCACCTCCAGCCCCACCCCAGGAGGCAAGCTGCACAATCAGGTCCTAAGCAGAGGCACAGAGAAGAGCTAACAGGCTGTGTCCCAGAGGAGGTCCCTGGAGAGGCTATTTGGATTTCATTTCATGTACAAAGTGGGAAGGGAACATTACTGTAGGACAGAGCTTTTATGCCGCACTTGCCAGCAGCAACTAGCCAGAGAAAAAAAATGCTTTAAGTTAACCTCATTTCATAATTATCAGAAACATCACTGCTGATTAGCAGCAAATGACCTCAGTCAGTATGAATCTGTCTTTTGACCCCAGATCAGTAAAAGCTGCCCAGCTCTTAGCCTGCGTACAGAGTGTTCTCTTTCATGTCATCCTAATGCCTTTTAATCACCCTCCTGGTTTGCTTCAGTTCCTACAGCCTTCCGTGGGCCTTCAGCTCACCAAGATTCATTTGTGTGTGCTGTTATTTTTAAAGGACTCTACTTTCATTTCACATAAGACACTCAGTTTTTCAAACTAGTCCTAATTTAGCACTTCTACCAGTCAATTAATCTACTTTCCTGAGTTTTCTACATCACCTTTTGAAATTCATAAACTGGATGCATTTTATGTACAAATTCCAATAAGTAAAGTGGTAGAGGAGGGTTTATTCACTAGAAACAAGTCCAAAATCCCTATCTCACATAAACCCAACCAAACTCAAAATTGGGTGGTGGGGTGGGAGGATAATTTCTTTGATGTTTAGTGTAAATTATACTAACAACACTTCAGACCTTAAAAAAGAAAAACCCAAGAACAACGTGTTGAAGACTGCACTGGGGAGACTATATTGATACTGACATCATCATTTCTTTTCCAAATCAATGTTCAAAATTGCCGCATGCCACTCAGCCAATAGGATTTAGAGGGTCAAGACTTCCCACTGTTTAGATTTGCATATTTGCTTTTCTCCCACTTATCCAAATGGCAATTCCCTGATCCTCTGACATTTTAACACTATGTTCAAATCAGTTGCCCTAAATGCGGTACTTCAAACTAATATCTGAGTGGCCAATTCCCCCTGGAATCGTACCAGCTGTACAGGAATATCATCAAAATCAATGTCTTCATCAGCAACTGGGGTCTTTGGCTTCTACATGAAAAGCAAAGCAATCATGCACTGTGGAGTTTTCTCTTTCCATCTGTGGAATCATGTAATTTCCCATTTGGATGCTATTGTGACATTAGCAAGAGTTTGAAACGGTAGGAAGGGCTGTATGGGTAGAGCTGCAGACCCAGAAGCTCAGTGACAAACCTTTGGATCTCTCCTTGATCATCCCCATTAAGATTCACAAAATTCATTGTCATGGAAAACTTCTTAATGGCAAAGCATCTGAGAAGTTAGTGGGTATTTTCATTCCTGACCCTAGGGTTATATTTATGAGGTACGGACCTGGTTAAAATCTTGGGTTAGGTTTAAAATTACATGTATTCCTTGGAAAGAATTTACCATAAAATTAGCTTAATGGCAAAATGAACATTCTCCATTTTTTAAGGAAAAATGCATAAGACTACTTTGAAAAACATTTTGCTTTTAGAGAAATACATACTTTAAGACTATGTTATTTCACAATTACCTTAGAGCTGGGGAGCTGAGGACAGGGGTGAGAGAGAGACTTTTCACTTTATAATCTTATGTACTTTCTGAATTTTGAGCCATTTGAATGTTACATATTCAAAATTACAAGTAAAATTTTATAAAGAAAAAAAAAAGCAACAACTAACAGCACATTTGCTATTAGAAAATAAATTTAAAATGTCCTCAATAATAAAAGATGATAAAAGGATGGGGACCAAGAGGAAGTTAGTCACCTACTTAGTTAATAATATCATTTTCTTTAGCTTCTGAACCATTTGTTAATTCAAACTATAGTTGTTTTATTGTTGTTTAAACATGGGGTTGGGGGAGTGGTAATCTACCCTCCAAAAGAAGAGGGTCTTTTTTCCTCTGGCTGGCCTTTATTCTCCACTGCTCAAATCCCATTAACGCTAATTAGCACAACGATTAAGCACTGCGGTTAAGTACTCTCATTGATAACGACTCCTTTGGAAGAAAGGTTTCCACAGCACAGGTAAGGGCTAGCATCAAAACTAGCTTTTGAGCACAGAACTTGGTGTCACAGAGAGTTAAGATTGTTTTAATAGTACTTATTAATCTGGAGTCTTGCTTTTTTTACTTCACTTGACTTCACCCATTCAAAAGATTCTTATGAGAGAGCCTCACTGTGAGCCAGGCACAAGCATCAAACTCTAGGGGCAGGAGAGTGAGGAGAAACAAGATCTCAAAGATAAGACATGGTTCCTGCACCCAAGAATCGCTGTCTGCTGAGAGAAGTAGCCACTAAAAGAAATTATGGCATTATGATGCTAATTCCACCCCTAAATCTATAACCAAGCCTAGTCCTCACCAGTAGGACTTGGTCAGTTTCTAATCTAGTTTCACTTTCCTATCTTCAAGATGCAGCACGGCTGGGTTTCCAGCTGGCTGGGGAAGAAAAGATTCTTTAAATAAACAGCATTTTAAAAATATGCAGTCTCTCCTGCTATCCTGAATTTTGTGAACCACCTTCCTCTAATATGTGAATCTAGGCACTAAAGTAATTTTAAATGATCCTAAAGAATGTAAAACCTCCCAGGAATATACCTTTTCTGTCTTTAACAACCAAGCACACTATACATTGGAAGAAAACTTCAAATGAGAATGTCCCAAAGGAAGAATGATCTTTCTTTCTTTCTTTCTTTCTTTCTTTCTTTCTTTCTTTCTTTCTTTCTTTCTTTCTTTCTTTCTTTCTTTCTTTCTTTCTTTCTTTCTTTCTTTCTTTCTTTCTTTCTTTCTTTCTTTCTTTCTTTCTTTCTTTCATGCTATCTGCTGTGTCTATTCAATACAGAAACAGCTTAAAACCATATATACAGGAAAGCAACATGATAGGATAGGGTATGGTTATAACAAAATATATGCAACCATCATGAAAAAAGGCAGGATGGTTTGCAGAACAGGATGCTGTTATAGCATTGTACAGAGTTGCTAATCTCTGAGGGTACTTTCTCACAATTTCTCTTCTCCTTTCCACAAAAGGCACAGAATACCCCTTCATATATGAAGTCTTTTTAGATACGCAAAGATTTTACTCAACTGTTAACCACCAGAGGTAGTCATTTTGGATGAATGATACCCATTAGATCAAGCTTGTCCAGCCCATGCCCCCTGGGCTACATTTGGCCCAGGATGACTTTGAATACTGCCCAACACAAATTTGTGAACTTTCTTAAAACATTATGAGATTTTTTTTTGCAATTTTGTTTTAAGTTCATCAGCTATTGTAAATGCTAATGTATTTGATGTGTGGCCCAGGGAAGCCACAAGGTTGACACCCCTGCATTAGATCTATAAAAAAGCACCTTGGCAGGTAGTGCTTTTCCAGGAGAACTTCACAGGCTTCAAGTCAACATTTCACAGTTGAGGTGAAATTTGCCAGTTATAAGGACCTTTTAGAAGGGGTCCAGTATGACTCCTATGTTGATGCTACCAAAGCATGTGCCAATTTTGAAGCACAATATATCCCTCTAATGGTCCATTTCCCCAAAGTCCTGGCCCACCAAACACAACTATGTACCTAGATCATCTCCTAAGGAACCACACCTTTCAGAACCCAGACGTACTCAGAGCTGAAACTGGCTAAACAAAGTAACAATTCAACCACAGTTGCTCAATATAACGGCCATGATGACAGTTTCCAAGAGCCAGTTTCCCTATTTTGCAATGGGCAAATCTGCCAAGGAGAAAATGTTCCCGATGACCCTGTAGCCCAGAGGGTTTTCTTTAGAGATGGAAAACAGAAAATGAATTTGTTAGTTATTTCCTGCTGAGCACAAGGAAGGTGTTGTGGTTAGTTAGGATGCTTTTGTTTCCTTATTTAATATACCATTACCAGTGCATGTTTTCTTTAACCATATAGTAGAAAATAAGAAAATGCAGTCTATGCTCTTCTGTCATATTATTACCAGTTCCACAAGTTTCTTCTTACAAACATATCCTTTCATTTCTACTGCCCTTCTATAACCACCCCCAAAACTGACACATATCTATGTATTATCAATTCAAAGGAAATATTTTTGCATTCTAAGATGTTTACTTCCACACCAATCCCGCTTCTTGGTAATTTGTGATGTGTGAGGGCCTCTTCTTAGCAGTGATTGCAGTCCTAAATTTATCTTTTTAAGAGTTATACTACATATGCTATTTTAATCAGATGAGATGGCCATCCTATTTCTTTCATAATCTCTACATTCAATTATTAAACTCTTAAATGTTCACTAAAGCAAAGAGAGTATAATTGATGGAGTAGGGGACCAGGAGCAAAGAAGTAAGTCTATGGAATGACCATCGGGTCCCAGTGGACCAGACTAGGGATTATGTGGCAATGTGCTCTGTGCATATTCAGGAGCAACTCACCGAAATCTAAAACAGAAGCTGTCCTTGGACAAGCTTCAATAAATGTTTTTACTATTTCCCAGTGCACAATACAGTTCCACAGCCATCCGAGGGATCTCAGATAAAATACTTAGCAGAATAAAAAATTAGAAATTCTAAACTGGTCTCAGCTTGTCTTCATAAACCATTTCAGAGCATAAAACCAACATTACAGAGCAGTCAACAATATTCCTCAGAACAATGTCAGAGATGGAAACTGCTGTTATCACCAAATGCTTGTCCTTTCTTACTAAAACACTGCAAGATTCTTCTGATTAAAGTAAAGTGAGCACAGTTGAACATAATGCCTAGATACACTCCCACCACTAAACTAAAATTTGTCTCTAGAAGGACAGAGGTGGAAGTGGGGTGGGGGTGGAGGGAGTGAAGAAGCTTCCAAAAGTCAAAGGCATTAATTTAGAAAGACAAAGACAGCAAAACTTCCTAGGAGCTATTTTACAGTCTTTGCTACTCCAAACCTCATTACACTACCCAGAATCAGGGACCTGGGTAAACACACTGACTTCGATGGCAGTCCAGAACATCTATCACAATTCAGTGGTCACACAGCTCAGAGTCACACCACAAGCACCAAATTCAGCCTTCGCTGGGACAGAATGAAACCCCAATATGAATAAGCACAAGACACACTAACACCAAATACTCATTTGGTTTGAAATACCTTCCTGAGAAGTAAGTACTGGATTCAGGGACAAGGAAAAAAAAAAAAAAAAAAGCTCTTAAACTGACATTTCTTTGACTTTTGACACAGGAGACCTCCATTCCCAGCCACACAGATACACAGATTTTGGAGTTTTGTTTCTGATCACCAGCATTCCCGTGCAGCGCCCAACATCAGGAAGACAGAGATGCAGTCAGTACATCCTGCTAGTAAGATGTCAGAGCTGAACTTACAGCCTTCAGCAGAAGTTACTCTATTTCATCGTCATCACCATCCCAGCCCCAGTCAGAAAAATCTCCCAGCAGCAGCCCGAAGAAGTGTCTGCTCGCTAAGAGAAGGCTGTGTTATCCACTTAGCAGGCAATCACGACTGAGACCATCACGATGGGGGAAAGCTGAGCCACATGGAGAGCGGAAAACAGGCGCAGAAAAAGTCCAACTCTGCCTGCGCCAGCGGTGTGCACGAGCCGAGCCCGGCGCCCCGGGGAGGCGGGAGGGGGCGGGGGCCCCCATTCCCTAGGAGAACTTGTAAGCGGAGGCCTTCACCGCCTGGGAGTCTGCCCAGCTGCTCCTGCAGACCCTGCCAGCCTGCGCAAGGCAGGCCCGTGGGAGCAGAGCGAGCCAAGGCCTCCGAGGGTCACTCCTGACTCACTGAGCCTCGGGCCAGCACCACCCGGACCTCTCCGTTTTTCCTGTCGCTACTGGGCTATGATGGCAGCTTTCCAGCCCCACATGCCATACATCAGCCGCAGATCTCTGCTGGCACAGGCCAGCGCCTCCCCCTCGCCCCCGCCCCTGGCACACTTTGAGCCTGATCCTCCTTCTCCTCACTCTCAACCCCCCTCACCCACCCTTGCCAGGCTCCCTGCCCAGGAGCGGCCCCACCCCCAGCGGCCCGGCACTGCCAGGCCTGGGCACCTGCAGCACCTCCCTGCCCCACCCCCATTCTCCACCACCTCGCCCCTCCCCCCTTCCTCCAGCAGAAGGAGGGGGCGACTCACCGCAGTCGGTGCACAGGATCTTGCCCACCTCCTTCTTGAGGTTTTTGCCGTTGGTGTCGAGGGGGGCAAAGGCCGTCTTAAAGACTAAGGGCTGCTCCGTGGGCTCCAGGAAAAAGATGTAGCGCTGGTTCCTTTCGAGCGGCGCACAGGAGCCCACGCTGATCACCTGCTCGCGCTGCAGCCCCCCGCTCCGGAGCGGCCACTTGTCCAGCACCTTCACCAGCGCCACCCGACCCGAGGCGGGCGGCTCGCGGGTGCTGTTGGAGCTGGAGCCGCCGGCCGGGGCCAGACCCTGGACCTTGCCCTCCACCACCACGGGTGCCTTGTACGCCTGGTCCTGCACCGACTTGAGGCTAGGCGAGTAGCAGGCAAGCGACACACCGAAGAGCAGCATGGAGAAGCCGGGAGCCGGGTCGCGCCTCATGCCGCCGGCGGCTGCGGCTCGCGAGCGGGCGGCGGCTCTCCGGGCTGCGGGGCTGCGGGGCTGCGGCTGTTGCGGCGGCCGCGGCTCTGGGGGCGCAGCGGGACGGGAGATGCTGCTGTGGCTGCTGCTGCTGCTCCTGCCGCTGCTGCTCTCGCTGCTGCTGCTGCTCCTCTCGCTGCTGCTGCTGCTGCTGTCGCTGTCGCTGCTGCACCGAGCCTTCTTCAGTGGCGGCGGCGGCAGCGCTGAGCAGCAAACCTGCCGCATCTGGCCAGGCCATTTGGGGGGCTCCGCCGCTCCGCCGCCGCCGCCTTGGGAGGGGAAACAGAGCCTGTTGGAAAACCGGAAACAGCGTAACGCTAGCGCCTCGTAGCCCTCCAGCCGGCAGCCCGGGGAGGTGGCCCAGCTAGGGCAGGGGGCAGGCGGCAAGCGGGCCGCGATGCGCAGCGCGGAGCCGCGCAGCGCTCCCACCCTGCGCGCCAGGACCTGGAGGAGGATGCGGAGGATGGGACGCCCGCCCACTTGCTCTCTCGCGCCCCCTCTACCTCCGGACCGAGTGAGGAGCGCGGCTTCTGCAGGGGAAGCTGGGGACTGCACTGCTCTAGTGCCCGCTTCAGGGCCCGGGGAGGATCGTGCTACCCTTTGCTCTGGGGATTTATCGGCATGACAGTGGGGTAGTGCGTGAGAAAGGGGCGGAGTGGAGAGAATGGATTCTGACACCGTCCTAAGAACCTGGGAGTGGGACACAGGGCTCGCCCCTATTTTGTCCACCGGCGGTAGCAGCCAAGGAGATAGCTGCCGCCGGGAGGGGGTCCAGCTTCCCACGTCCTGGGTCGTGTCCTTCGCCAGGAGGACCCTAGAGGCTGGCCCCTAATCGAGCCCACGTGCGCGGCCCTGCCACCGCCAGGTGAGCGCTGGAGATTCGAGTTGAGTGGGGGAGGATCTCAGCCCCATCATTTGGGAAAGAGTTGGGATTACCTGGGGTCTTGTCTCGGCCCGAGGACACCAACCAGGAGCGGTGGTGGGGAGAGGGTCCAGCCCTCAAGACCTGGGCTTTCTCTAGCTGCCAGGCCGGGACCCGGCTGCAGGGAGGTCAGGGCTGCTTGGGAGCCAACTGAGCCAGAGTCTGTCAGGCCAGAGGCTGCTCCACAGGAAATGTTTCTTTTTAAAAGTCGGGTGCTAACAAGAGAGTTTGCTTGACTGAAGCCAGCACCCAATTTTAAAAAGCAATCCACGATCCATTCTCCTCATAGCAATAAGGATCCAGGAGTTTTCAATACCTAGCGTATGTGTTTGAAGGATGCGGAGACGGCTCTGACTTAGGCTAAGACTGCTATTCTGAAGAGGAAGGGGGCAGCTAGCCCTTTCCCCTCTGGCTGCCTGAGACGCCCCAGACTTCACATATCCAAAGCCAGCAGCGTTTATTTCTCCTACCCCGCTCCAAATTCCCCGTAATTATTAATGGCACCGTTTTATACTTGGCCACCCAATCCATTTCAATAAATCCCTTAGTCTCATCTTATTCTCCCTCGTCTAATCAATCACCAAGTCCTTTGGCTCTACATTTTAAACGTCTCCAATTTATCTAGCTCTTCTCCAACTCTGCCAGGAATACTGTAAACCCAAGCACTCACCATCTCTCACTGGGACTACGGCAAAGGCCCCCTCACACCTTGCCTCATCCCCCTCCTCCAGTTACCACTGCCAGAGTGATCTTTCTGAAAACAAACTGCAAGCATGGCTTGCCACGTGGCTTTTCAGGGCTCCCCTTGACCTAGCCAGCGTCACACTCAGGACCCCTCCCATGGCAACCCACAGCACAGTGTGCTGCTTCTTGGCATGCTTCTGCAGCCTCACCTCTACATTGTCCACCTCGAAAATGATTCTTTCCCCAAGGCCCAGCTCCCCATTTTTCCTCATCCCTCCCTTCCATCCCCACCACCATACACACACATGATGGAATTAATCCCTTCCTCTTCAGTGTTACCATGTAGCTCATGCATATCATTGCACTGACCTACACTGTACTTGAAACAGCTGTTAATAGGGCTGCATGAGACCCACCAGACCAGGCACCTTAATGGTCTGGATTATGTCCTATTAGTCTTTGGATCCCTGTCCAGTGGGACATTCAACACAGTGCCTGGCATACAGTAAGGATCAGCAAATCTCCAGTGGACTGAAAACTGGCTCTCTTAAAGGCACAGCTCATCTTTTTGGCCCCTTCATTGTCCCCCATCACTATAAGGAAGATTGCTAACTCCACCCTCTTACTTTTTTCAGTGGAAGAAACAATCCCAGGGGGAAAGGGGGCTTTCTCTCTCTCTCTCTCAAGATCTCACACAGCCAGGACTATACTCAATCTTCTATTTCTGAGACCAAAGTATTGGAGAAAGCTTGTGCTCTGGGGTCAGGCAGACCAGGGTTTCAAACCAATGTTGTAACTTAAACTAATTTTGGATGGGTCTATTTCACCCTCTAGGCCTCAGTTTCCTCATCCATATAACGGAGGTAATAAGAGGGTTTATGGGATGCCAGGATAACTCAACAGGTTGAGCAGTTGCCTTGCAACCATGAGGTCTGGGGATCGAGTCCTGGCCCCGGCCATGTGCAAACCCATATGTTGAACTGTGGCACAACTAATAACCACCAAGATAGCAGTGGAAGTTCTCCCATGAGGGAGGTCCCAGTTTGGTTCCCACTCTGTACGGCCCCACATCCACCTGTGTAGCATGACACTATGTCATAACTAATAATGTACAACCATGAAGTCTGCTCTGGGCCCTCCTTCTCTCTCTCATCTTCTCTCGAACAATAAAATAAACCTTTAAAAATATAAGAAGGTCTACCTCATAAAGTTGAATTTTGCTCAGTAGGTACATTTTCAATTGAATGGCTCCTCTGTGCTAAGCATGAGGCATGGTACGGGTCACTGGGTGGGCTGTAATGAACCAAACTGACACTCTGCTCTTAAAGCTCATGCTGTCATTGGGAAAACAACTGGATACCAGTAGATGAGTAGGTAACTAACTTACTTAGAGTGATACATGTCCTGAAGGAAATAAACAGGATGAAGTAATAAGGAATAATGGAATGGAGTGAGGCTAGATTTACTTGGATAAGGGAAGGCTTCTCTGACGAGATAATATTTAAACAGAGACTAGAAGGATCTGAAGGATGTAGATTATCTGAGATAAGTGTAACATGCTTAGAACAATGCCTGGTGCAGAGTAAGGGCCAAAATTAATGTTCAATATTATTGATATTTTACTTATACCAGTGGTTCCCAATCTAACAGCTGAGAATCTCTAAGTGCTATTAATTATTAAAGATGAAGACTTTTTTTTAAGATTTATTTTTATTGTTTTTGACAGAGAGAGAGAAAGAGAGAGAGAAGGAGAGGGAGAGATACAGAGACAGAGAGAAGGGGGAGGGCCCAGAACAGTCTCCATAGTTGTACATCATTGGTTTTTCCACATAGTTTCATTCCACAGGTGGGCACGGGGCTGCACAGGGCAGGAACTGGGCTGGGGTCTCACCCCGGTGAGAACTGAACTGGGGGCACTCCCCAGTTCAGCATATGGGTCCGCACAGGCCGGGGTTGGAATTCGATCCTCGGTCCCCGGGGCTGCAAAGTGAGCACTTAACCCACTGAGCCATCCTGGCTTTCCCTGAAGACTTTTGTATATTGAAAAGTGTGACACAACTTTTCAATAGTAGATGCCACTATGATAAATAAAAATACATACTCTTTTTTCACATACCCGTTTTAAAGTATAACAAGACACAGTTTGGTATGAAGAAGATTGAACCAAAGTGAGTAAGAGTGACAAGATATGCTACCATGTTGTCTTTTTAAAAATGATAAATACATGAATATTTGTAGAGCATAGATTACCTTTGAAAAGACACGGCAGAAATTAAAACAATAGTTGGCTCTGGAAAGGGTACTGGGTGACTGAGGAATGGAGTGAAAAAAGATACTTTTCATGATATTCTGTTTTGTACCTTGTGAATTTGTATCAAGTTCATATACTACCTATTCAAACAAACAAACAAACAAAAACGTAAGAGGTAATCCGCTAAATTTTTACTGTTGCTGAATTTTTATCTAGTGTAGTTTCTCAGTCAAAAGCTACTTAAAGTAGAACTATTAGTGTATAGGATCCCGTGAAATTTCCTTATCTTAACATGAGATTCTCATGCTAAAAGGGGTTGAGAATTATTTCACTATAATTGTGTCCTCTTTGGAATGCAAAGGTAAGGTTTGAGATCCCCTCAATTCCCGTGGCTGCAGAAGGTGGGGATTTTTAGGCAGAGATGTCTCAAGGGAAGAAAGGTATTTGTGAGTTTTCCTCAAGGTGTGGTATGTACTAGGAGGACAAGCTTCCAGAAGTAGCTTCAGTCATTTAGTATAGAAGAGCGGAGTATTTGGTTGCCTAGGAGAGCCTAATTCCTGGGGATGAAAGTGAATTAGTATGCATGTCTTAGAAAATAAAACTTGGTATTCTGAACCTGCTTACCCTTCATCATAATTCAAGAATTGATCATTTAAAGAAATAATAGCTACCATATATCTATAGCCTATTGTGTCACATGCATTTCCATGCCTCAACAACTCTGTATTTTATAAGTTGAAGGGATTTATACAGGTTTAATAACTTGCCCAAATGACAGGGAGAATTGGGGTTCCCAGGCAGGCTTGCCCATCACCAAAATGCTTGCTTGCTTTTGTGCACCCCACCCCCACATCTCTGTTGGTGAGTGGCACCTCACAGCCTCACTTTCATTGTCATCTGAAAGGTCTTGAACGCTTCCAAACTACTTCCACCAACATCAAAGTATTTGAAATGTATACCAATGAAGAGCAAGTTGTAAACACATCATTTTACAAAAAGATGAGGAAAATTGTAACACTGAGAATTTAAGTGACTTTCCCAAGAACATAAAACTACTGATTAGGGCCAAGATTTATCACAAACTCAAGCTCACACTTTTGAGGTTTTTTTTTTCTTTTTCTCATTTATTTAAAGATTTCCAGCCTTACTGAGATATAATTGACAACATTGTAATATATTTAAAGTATACAAGGTGATAATTTGATATAGATTTTGAAATAGTTCCTATATTGAGTAAATTTAACATCTGTCACCTCATATATTAACTTTTTTGTATGTGTGTGAGAACACAAGTTCTACTCTCTTAGCAAATTTCAATTACACAATTGTTATACATTGTTATCAATTATATTCACTATGTTGTATATTAGATCCTAAGAGCTTATTCATTTTATAACTGAAAGCTTGTACCCTTTTAAAAACCTCTCCCTCTTCTCTGTCCCTCTTGGCCCTCTCCCCAGCCTCTGGCAACCACCATTCTATTCTGTTTCTATAAGTCTGACTTTTTTTTTTAGGTTCCACACATAAATGATACCATACAGTACTTGCCTTTCTCTGTCTGGCTTATTTCACTTAGCATAATGTCATCCATGATATTGAAAATAACAGGATTTTCTTCTTTTTTTTTTTAAGTATTTTAAAGATTTATTTTTATTGTTTTTGACAGAGACAGAGAGACAGAGAGAGACAGAGAGAAGGGGGAGGGCCCAGCGCAGTCTCCATAGTTGACAGCATTAGTTTTTCATATAGTTTCACTCCACAGGTGGGCGCGGGGCTGTGCAGGGCAGGAACTGGGCCAGGAGCCTCCCACATAGGCCCTGGCAAGAACTGAACTGGGGGCACACCCCAGTTCAGCATATGGGTCCACCGGAGCTGGAGCCGGGATTCGATCCTTGGTCCCTGGGGCTGCAAAGCCAGTGCTTAACCCGCTGAGCCATCCCAGCTTCCCCAAGGATTTTCTTCTTTTTAAGGCTGAATGATATTCTACTGTATATATCCCATCCATTATCATCTATTCATCCATGGGTGGACCCTGATGTTGTTGTCTATACCTTGGCTACTGTGAATAATGCTGCAGTGAACATGGGAGCACAGATATCTCTTCAAGATAATGATTTCATTAACTTCGGATCAAGTTCACATTTTTGAACAGAACCACTCAGAGAGATGGAAGCCAGACGTGTTCACTACCCACCATGGCTCCCCACAAGGCTGTGAAAACACTGGTTCAGGGTAGCAGTGGACTGTGTCACTAAATAATAATCACTGAGAACAAAAACAGAAGTCGACAGAATGGTATAGACATTCTGCATTCAAGATAGAACACCCACATGTAAAGCTCGGCTTCTCCTCTCAGATCCCTCCCACACAAGATGAACTTCCTCCAGGGGTAGCCAGTTCAGTGGCCAGAAGTGGCCACTGGACCAGGTTACATGACTACATCCAGGAGAAGTGGCTAGTTAGAGAGAGATGCATGGGCTTTATGTGGTCACTGACTCTCACGAATCAAGCCAGTCTCATTGTCTAAATAGAGACATTTTGTAAACGTCTTTTTTTTTTTCTTTCTCCTTTTGAGGTCTGTTTTCTAAATTTGGCTTCCAGAGTCACTCTCGGGTTCTGTGTGGTTAATTTCTTTTCCTCCAAGGGTTTTTCAAACAAGGAACTAAATAGAAAACAGATATTGAGAATCTGAGAATATTAGCACTGGGAAGGACTTTAGCATCCATGAGGCCCGATGGCCTCCTTTCACAGAGGAAGATGTAGAAACCACAGAGATGATTTGATTTGCTCAAGGTCACAACCTAGGTAGTGTCAGAATCAGCCCTAAAATCCCGACTCTTTCATCTATGTTTCAAAATCCTGGCTCCATCCCAGGATTTTGCTCTTGGAATGTGCACTTGTGCAAATCACTACATCTTTGTAAGCCTATAGTTTCCTCCTCCGATAAGACTGGGATAATAACAAATCTACCGCTGAGGGGTTTTGGTGAAGATTCAGTGAGGTGTTTTATGCAAAATGTTTCACAGTACGTGGCTCAGAGTAACTGACCAAGAGTGTGGGCAATGGACTCAGACACCGTTTTCTGAGTTCCAGCTCTTCCGTTGGCTTAACTGACATTTTGAACCCAATTACTTTGCCTCTGTATGTCTTAGTTTCCTCAACTGCATCAAATGGGTAAAGCGATAATAGTTCCTATCTCATTAAAATTGTTGCGAGTCTTTAAAATAATATATATAGTCCACTTAGTATAATGCTCGGCACATGCTAGCTATTATTAGAATGACTAGAATAACCACTTTTCTTAGTTTCAGTAGCTCTACTTTGCCCCAAAGTCAGCAGTTTTAAAACCATAATTTTCATGTTTTGAACACATGCTAAACTTTTAAAGAATAGAACCTGATGTTCTGCTTTATATTTTTTTTAAAAGGAAGGTGGGGAAGCCAGGATGGCTCAGTGGGTTGAGTGCTTGTCTTGCAGCCCTGGGGTCTGTGGATGGAATCCCGGCCCTGACCCTTGTGGACCCATCTGCTGAACTGGGGTGTGTTTCCCATGTGGGAGACCCTGTGCCTGTTCTTGCCCCATGCAACCCCTCCCCCACCTAAGGAATAAAACCATATCAAAAACTAATTGATGTACAACTATGGAGACTGCTCTGGGCCTTCTCTCTCTCTCTCTCTCTCTCTCTCTCTCTCTATATATATATATATATATATATATATATATATATATGTCAAAAACAATAAAAATAAAAAATAGGGGAAGCTGGGATGGCTCAGTGGGTTAAGAGCTCACTTTGCAGCCCCAGGGACCTAGGATCGAATCCCGGCCCTGGCCCGTGCGGTCCCATATGCTGAACTGGGGAGTTCCCCCAGTTCAGTTCTCACCGGGGTGAGAACCTGGCCCAGTTCCTGCCCTGTGCAGCCCCGCGCCCACCTGTGGAATGAAACTATGTGGAAAAATCAATGATGTGCGACTAAGGAGACTGTTCTGGGCCCTCCCCCTTCTCTCTGTCTCTGTGTGTCTCTCTCTCTCTCTCTCTTTCTCAAAAACAATAAAAATAAATCTTTAAAAAATAATAATAAAAAAATAAAATAAAATAAAGAAGCCATTTCATTGGTAGTCCCAGCTCTCAATCAAGAGAGGACCTGATTCAATCATTTATAGCCTTGGGGTGTGTCAGGAGGGGTTCAAGGGCTTCCACTCCCCAATTTGCTGAAAAGGGTAGCAGCCCCTCTGTCTGAGTTGTTCCATCTGGGAGAATAATACTTATTTCTTCATAAAGTGCCTTGAGACCTTTAGATGAAAAGCACTCTGTGAGCACACATTGTTATCTCTTTTCCAGATATCACTCTTAGATACAAATCCAGAAGCTCCCTAAAATAGAGCCCAGCAGAAATACGACCTGGACACAGCTGTAGCTGCCCTGCATTATCACCATCAGAGAGCATACTCACATGTCACATCATCATTAGTTTCCTTTCACAAGTCAGCACATCTGATTTGGGTTGAGGAAAAAAAAAAAGATATCCTCAAGCTGGATGTTTTTGCTGGTTAACATTCAAAGATTTTCCTCCCTCTGTTTTCCTGATTTGTGTATTTGGTATTCTCTCCTGAGGTCAACAGGAATTCTGAGGTTGATTCAACTCTGGGGGCGTGAAGCAGGATGAGAAGAAAATTATTCTCTTATTCCCAAATCCATAGGCTATCCTTGAGTGTCCAATGCAACCTTGTTTGTACCTAATAATTTCCAGTTCATGTGCATTCTTCTTCATTTGCTTCCTAGACACTTCCAATATCATCCACGGTCAGAAATGTTAAGACTTTACTTTTCTTGATTTGCTTTATAATTTACATATATACTTATTTATTCTATCCAAAAGTATTTATTGAAAAACCTGGGGAAGCCGGGATGGCTCAGAGGGTTAAGTGATTGCTTTGTAGCCCTGGAGACCGAGGATCAAATCCCAGCCCCGGCCCATGTGGACCCATATGCTGAACTGGGGTGTGTTTTTTCAGTTTGGTTCTCAACACCCCACCCCCACTCCACCCCCTGATTTTGGCTCCTGGCTTGAGGGGGCATGCCTCACATGCAGGAGGCCCCTAGCCCAGTTCTTGCCTTGTGTGGCCCCTGCCCACCTGTGTGGAATGAGACTCTGTCAAAAACTGATGACATACAACTGTGGAGACCATTCTGGGCCTTCCCATTTCTCTCTGTGTATGTCAAAAACAATAAAATAGATATTTAAAAAGAAAAAGAAAAACCTACTATGTGTAGGGACCCAGATGCTAAAGAAATAATAGCCATAGTTCCCGCTACAGCTAAAATCTAGGCAAAATTAGAGTCAGGAACTATTATTTTTTGAGCTAGCCTCTGTCCTGGACCTTCCTTCTCCCACCAGCTAACTTTTCTCCTTTAGTGTCAGCCCTCCCCTTTGCTTCTCAGTCTCAGAATCCCATGTCTTCTTAGCTCTCCCAATGCTAAGAACAGAGCAGGTATGCTCTGCAAATACTAGGGCCTCAGTATTTGCTGAACTTTGCAAATTCGATCACACTAAGGGATTAATATCTATTAAGGCCTAATACACACACACACACACACACACACACTCCTTAAGTTATGCTTTAGTTTTGAAGACATTCCATATTATTTATTCCAAAATAAATTTATGTATTCCAAAAATAGTTTTATTTATTCTTTCTTTTTAAAAAATCAATTTAATTAATACTTATTTTGCAATTTATCACTCAAAACTATTTTAAGGGCCTTTTCTGGACCCAGCTTCATTCCAGATGTACATCAGGTACCCACTTTTGAAGAGCTTATACCCTCGAAGGGAGACAGACAGCAAAAAAGGAAACACATACATAAAACATTTGCATAAGAGGAAGGAAGAGTGGTGAGCACAGAGTGCTACTTGCAAGGATGGTCTCTCTAAGGAGGCAGTATTTGAGCTGAGGTCTGAAGGATGAAGAGGAGTCAGACATACAAAACTCTGGGAGCACAGCATTTGAGGCAGAGAGAAGAATACCATACAAAGGGCCTGAGGCAGTTAGAAACCTGGCATGAATCAAGTATGGAAGAAAGGCCAGTGAGGTTGGAGATTTTTTATAACAAGGGGAAAGAATGGCATGAATGAGGTTACGGAGATAAATAGGGATCAGATTTATGCTGGGCCTTGCAAGCTATGATATTCTAAGCACAATGGAAGTCACTGGAAGAGTTAAGTAGAAGAATGTTATGATCTGGTTTATATTTAAAAGAGATCACTCTGAGATATGGAGCAGAGACTGTAATGGCGCAAGAGTGGAAGCAAAGGAATAGAAAGCTGTCACAGTCATCTGGGTAAGAGGTGACAGTGGTTTAGACCGGGGTGGTGGCACTGGAGATGAGAAAAAAAACGAATGGAATTCAAAATATAATTTGAAGGTAGAATCAACAGGAGATTGAATGAAGTGGGTAAGAAAACTAGAGTGATCAAGGATGACTCAATTTTTGATTTGACCAACTGGACAGATGATGACACTGTTGATTGAGATGGGAAACTTAGCAAGTAACATAATGAGGCTGGGGAAAACAGAAAATTCCATTTTGACATGTCGACACCTGTTATACATTCAAATGGAAATTCAAGTACCAGATGGATATGTAAACCTCGATTTCAAGTGTGAGGTCAGAGTTAGAGGTCTAAATTTAGGAGCCCATCTGTAAAGGGTATTAGCGATAGAATTAGATAAGATGATGAAAAGAGAAAGCTGATAGGGAAGGAATTGGGAATAGCAGTATCCAATAGAAATATATGTAAGCCACATATGTAATCTTGAGTTATCCAGCAGCCACATTAAAATAGTAAAACAATAAGATTAATGTTAATAACCCAATATATCCAAAATATTATTTCAATATGTAATCATATAAAATTATTAATTTGACATTTTGTATTCTTGTTTATACCAACTCTTTGAAATCCAGAGTGTATTTTATGCATACAGCACATCTCATTTCACACCAGGCACATTTCAATGGCTCAATAGCCACCTGTGCATCGTGCAAGTCTAGAACTTAGCCCTGGGGCAGCTTAACATTTACAGGTTGAATGAAGAGAAGGAGTCAGGAAAGGAGACAGAGAATGGTGTCATGGAAGCCAAGAGAAGAAAGCATTGTAAAAAGAGACCGGTCAACTGTGTCCCATGTTTACAAGAGGCTGAGTAAGATGAGAAAGATGAATAGAATTCAGCAACATGGGAGTCACCAAAGTCACTGTTGACCTTGACTAAAGCTGTTTCAGTAGAGTGATGGCTTCCTTGCAGAAAGCCAGAATACAGTCAAGGAAGGGTAAGGAAGTAATGACAGCCAGGATACACAACTTTTTCCAAAAAGTTTTACTGTGCACACAAATAGAGACATGAAGCACTAGTTGGAGGTGTATGAAGATCAAGGGAGGGTTTTTCCCAAAGCAGGAGATGCTGGAGCATGCTTGTGTGCTAAGATGTTCCAGTAAGATGAAAGAAAGTGTTGTGGGAGAGAGCGGAGAAATGACAAGGGAAGCCCTCTAGGAGACAAGAGGGGATGGGCACAAGCTACACGAGAGAGGGGCTGCTCTTTGAGGGAAAAGTGATTCTTCTATATTAGAACAGAAAGGAAGACAGAGAGTAAATACAATACCAGAGCATAGAAATACAGATCAGTTTGTAGATCTGGGTAACAAGAGTCCTCATTTTAACACAGAGCTGAAGCCACAGGCAAAAATAAATAAATAAACAAACAAATGCATACTTGAGAAATGCAAGCCAGAAAAAAATATAAAAGGTAGTATATGTGATGTGGAAGATGGGAAACTGTTCTTTTTCTTGGCTTTCTTTAAAAATACCAGTTTGATTAAAATAAGAGAAGGCTATACTTTCTCAGGGTCTGGAATGTTGTTGTCCACCTTCCAAGGTACCCTTTCATCTGAATCAAGTTACCTAGGAAACCAATTTAGTAATCACAAGGTTGCTTGATGATCAGGGTCTCAGGGCAAAGGAATTGGATAATCTTGAGGTCATTTCATTCAAAGTGTAAAAAGCCTGATGAACTATCCCCGATACACGTAACAGGGTATATGTGTCTGTCACATTCAGAGTCTCTGTCCCCTGAACAGTGATGGAAACAGAGTGATAAAATCTCCTGATACACTTTGTGAGACAATTTACCTGCAGCCTATTTAATTTTCTACCTATCTGGAGGTCTAGGCCTCTTCCACACCTTTAAGAAATTGAAAAGATTGCTAGAGGCGAAATCTATCAAGGCAAGGTCCTGCTCAAAAGAGTTCACTGAAAATAATTTACTAAAGGGACTATTTACAAAGATGTGGGCAGAGTTAAAGGAGACAACAGGCATGTAGAGACACTCGGGGTCTAGCAAGACTTTGGCAAGCATTCCTGTCCCTAGACAAGGGGTGTGTGGGGGGGGGGGGGGGGCAGGGAGGGGAACATGGTATGAGATTTCAGTGAGTTCTGGAGCCATAAAAGAAGGGCTATCGAGCACAACTGAAGAATATGGCACCAAAGTAGGGAGAAAGTGGGAGGAAGAAGTACCCAGTCTCTCTTCCTGCTCCTCCTTCTACCCCTGTGCCAAGCTGCTAAACCCATTGGAAGCTAGAGGGCCAGCGACCCTGGTGATGTAACAGGCAGAGGTCAGTCCTCCAGGTTTCAGAGCAGAACAGGGAAGGGTGGAGAGTGAATCTAGGGGGTGGGGATGGGTGGGTGTGGGCAAACAGAGTCTAATTAACGCAGGAGGATAAGATATTCTTGCATGAAACAATTAAAGAAACAACTAAATAGGAATATCAATTATGGACTATCTGTGGAGCTCTAAATACATGATAGAGATGAGAGGAGGGAAGAGGGAAAGCTAAATAAAACTAGATCACAATAAGGCTAAATCCACTCTTAGCTGTCATTAATCTTTCTTACCGGACCAGATACTTGCATCACTTGTTTTGTTTTATTAAAGAAAAGGCTTTATTTTCCCTTTACTATGTACAAGGCAAAAGATCCTATAAGTAAAAATATTTGTTTGACTTTTTAAAAAGAAGAATCCTGTGCCAATTTTTATGCCCTGTTGACCTTGGTCCTACTGCCCTCACTTCCCTCTACCTGTACCACTGGAAAGAGGCCTGAACCTCCAGGATGCGCCAGCTTACTGAAGCTTAAATTTAGACAAAAGCCTGACGCAGACATTTGAGGTCACTAAGCCTCTGTCATGTATGGACACAATCAAGCAAAAAGCAATGCAGCATTGTGGATCAGAAGGCAGGCTCCGATGTCAGATTGTGTGGATTTAAATGCTTGCTCTACTTTAGACTATCTGGAACCAGCTATGTCACCTTGAGTAAGTTACTACTCTTGTCCTCCATGTCATCTGTAAAATGGGGATAATACTAGTACTTATTTCACAGGGTCATCTTGTAAGGAGTACATAAGATACTTCCTATAAGGTACTTAGGACATTGTCTGGTATATACTAAATGCTTAAGAAGAGTCTTATTAATAAAACCAATTTTCTGATCCCAGAATGTTCTGCGACCACCTTCATTTCTTTTTAAAGATTTATTTTTATTGTTTTTGACAGAGAGAGATACAGAGACAGAGACAGAGAGAAGGGGGAGAGCTCAGAGCAGTCCCCATAGTTGCACATCATCGGTTTTTCCACATAGTTTCATTCCACAGGTGGGCAGGGCTGCACAGGGCAGGAACTGGGCCGGGGTCTCGCCCCAGTGAGAACCGAACTGGGGGCACTCCCCAGTTCAGCATATGGGTCCACACAGGCCGGGGCCGGGACTTGATCCTCGGTCCCCGGGGCTGGAAAGTGAGCACTTAACCCACTGAGCCATCCCGGCTTCCCCAAACTTCATTTCTCTTTAATAACCTGGTCTTGGTCTCTTCCCCACCTTTTTAGATTCTTTGATCTCTCTCTTTCTCACACACACACATGCACACACACTCACACAAACAATAGATAGTGAAGTCCTCACTTATACCAAAGGTATAAGAATATTTTTAAATTAATTCATGTACTTATATATTAATTGAGTGTTTATTATGTTTCAGATATGGGACTAGATGCTGGGCATATTATAAAAGTGAAACAAACAAACAAACATAGCCTTTGCCCCTAAGTAGCTGTGACCCAATGGGGGATCAGACATTAATCAAATTATTAAATAAAAACTGTATGATAGGGCAATGCCCAATAGTGAATTATATTGTAGCTCAGTTTTTTTCAAATTCTAGAGCAAAGGAAGTGAGCAGAATTCTGTGAGACAGGCTGCTCAGTATGGCAGCTGTACTCCCCACATGTGGCTTTTGAACTTTTGATTGTAAGCAATTAAAACTAAATAAAATTTAATATTCTGTTTCTCATGTGCACTAGCCACATTTCAAGTGCTTTCTCACCATATGTGATTAGGAGCTACTGTATTAAACAGTGAAAATGTAGCTGATTTCCATCATTGCAGGGAGCCATTGGCAGCCTCAAATATGAGGGAAAGTCCAGTGGAAATTCCATGGTCTGGAAAGGGGAGGCAAAAGTAAGGAAAGTGCTTTCAAACACAAAAACATGGCAGAGAGAAAGTTTTCCAAGTTAGAACTATACTATAATTTCTATTAGACATAAAGGTACAAGTATGTATGATACAGTGTTTACAACATCACATGGACCGGCTCCCCTACCAGCCACTTTTTTACCAAATAGACATTTTCCCGATGAACTTTATATTCATTTTCAGGTATTTTTTGGTTTGCAATTTTGTGATCTAAGTCCAGGGGAAAACAACGGTCCCTTTAAGATGAAATATAATGCTTACACTTCAACAGTTTCTTTTTGTATCTATCAGTTTGCTCTCTTTCTTATCTTTCT